>CM019691.1:95952922-95962922 GCA_009760885.1 Achatina immaculata
GCTCCTCATACTGTATGCACAACTTTTATGGAGCATTTGCGCCAGCGGAAAAATGGAAAGAGAAGTCGCCTGAAATTTGGAGTTAAAAATGGCGTGGAGGGAACCGAAAAACCACCTCGATAACTGTTATTTTTGTATTGTATCTTAGACACAAGTCGAAATAGTCGTGACAAGTGGTCTTACCCTGACCTATATTCAGCCAGGAGACCTGTTCTGCACTCGGATCTTGTACCCGCCCCACTTTTCCTTGAACTACCACAGCTCTCAGAGGATGAGTTTTGCATGTCTGATATCGCACACGATGAAGAAAGTGGGACAGTGACAGTGAATTCCAAACAACTTCACATAGTGATCGTTTGATCAGAATGCTTTGAATGAGTTAAATCTTTCCAAGGAGTCTTCTGAACTGCTTGTCTCCATACTAAAGGAAAGGAATGTACTTCAGCGTGAAACGAAAATGACATTTTATCGAAAGAGAGAAAAGGATTTGCTGCCAATCTTTACTGAAGACAACAACTTACTATTCTGCAATGACATCGGAAACCTTGTGAAGTAAACTGGTCTTTCAGAATATAACCCAAGTGAGTGGCGTCTTTTCATTGACAGTTCAAAACGTAGTTTGAAATGTGTTCTTTTAAATAACGGCAACAAATATTGTTATATTCCAGTCGGTCATTCCACCAGGATGAAAGAAGAGTACAAGGCCATCTCTTTAGTCTTGGAAAAGGTTACTTACCAAGAAAATCAATGGGTGATTTGTGTAGACTTGAAGATGGTTAATTTTCTTCTTGGTCTACAAAGTGGCTACACAAATTATCCTTTCTTTTTGTGCCTTTGGGATAGTAGAGCCAAACGTGAACACTGAGCAAGAAGAGATTGCCCTCCGAGGGAATATATGGTGGTTGGAGGACATAATGCAATCAATGAACCTTTGGTAGTACGAGAAAGAATCATACTGCCACCACTACATATAAAGCTAGGTCTGATGAAACAATTTGTAAAGGCTTTGAATAAAGACGGTTCGTGCTTGCATCGAATATATAGTGCATAAGTTACCATGGAAAAACTGAAGGCAGGTATTTTCCATGGTCCACATATCTATATAGCTTGGTCATTCGCCAGTTCTTCCTAGTCTTTATGGCCAAGTGAAATATCTCTCATGACACTTGTGTCTCGTGGCCTTTTTTCCATCCAAAACTTCATCATAAACTATTTTCTTCGGAACACGGCCATCATTTGTTCTGGCTACGTGGCCCAGTCTTCTCTTAATTAACTCTTTCACTCCTGGATTTATTTCCATACTCTGCCAAAATAAATCTCATTGGCAGATTTTGGTAGAAAGAAATCGGAAGATGTTTATATATATATATATATATATATATATATATATATATATATATCTGATTTGAATTAGAAATGTGCCACTTTTCATTTTATTTAGACTTAAATATCACTCTGAGCGTTAATGTACATAGGTGTAAAAGATCGGCTAACACTGCTAGTGCTGTTTTGGAATAAAAGAGTTAATCTTTTACTACTGATTGTTATTATCCTGGATAGATGCAGCTTAGCAGGTTAAAGATTACAGAACTGATTCCTTCGATGTGCTGTTATTTTGTTCCTCTCATTTTGTTCATTATTTTTGCAGAGCTATTTAAGATGTACACAGTTTTGTTTATTGCTCAATCCTTCAACATGTTATCCACGTTTCATATCCATATCAAAGAGTACAAAGCGCATTGTTCTGATTTCAATCACAGCTTTGTATTCCGCGTTAAGCTGCTTATTCAATACCCTTTTCATTACTTTGGCAAATGCAATAGCAGCCTTTCCTTTTTGTATATTGATTTATTCGTCTAGAGCGAAGGCGTGCTATAAATGTAGACCCGAGATAGTTGAACTGTCTGCAGATTCAAGTGGATTTCCTTTCAATGTTAGACTGGTGTGTGAAGTTGCACCACCAATGCAGAGTTCAGGTGCATCATTACAGAGCACGTTTAACACGCTACTAATTCTAGAGATTTCGGTGTTAAAATTTGCGAAAACGAAAGGTCACGTCCGTGTATTTCGTTCTTAGATGCCAACAAACCACGTGACAAATTTTATTTAAAGTCTTAGAAGGCTCACAAAAAAAAAAAAAAAACTTCGGTTTCACGAGAATTTGTTCCCTATTATTTACTTTTAAACTACCCAGACTTGAAAACCCCTCCAGAAAAGTATGCAGACTTTCCTGTGCTGCACTGTTTGATCCTGCCACGCAGTACAAGTTTAGATTCTTCATTACAGAACAACAAGCAATTACTGTTAATTATTCAAACTAATTTTGACACACGGTGCCTAAATTTAGCAACATCCTTAACTTTTACGAGCTCGTGGAATCGGTACAGAATTATGTACTTAAGCTGTGACGTAAATGAGCGTTGAAAGAAACAGGTGCCAGTGCGTGAGGATGTGGCCGCGGGAGCGGGTGCGGTGTGGGTGTGTGGATGAGAAGATGGGGAATTGAAAAGGACAAAAACACACCCAAAAAGAAAAATCACGACATTGTTACTAAACATGGTAACATGGACAAAAGAAATCAGAGAGTAATCATGAATAACTTCCGGCTGATATGTCAGACCCTGCTCTAGTACATCCTTGAAATAAACGCCTCTCAAAATTTCTGATTCTCCGTTTATTCTTAACATGGCAAAATATCAATTGTTATTAATAAATTAAAACATAATTTGACGAAAAAAAAGACGATCACACGCAAAACGGACAAAAAGCAAGACATTTGAAAAAGACACAGTGAAAATATGTAAAATATGTCATGAAAGGTGTAGTGAAAACAATTCGTTAACAGCATAAAAATTAGAAAGCTGAGATGCTTCGGCCACATCACGAGGCATAATAGCTTTGAAGAAGGCTGATAGTAGAAGGCATAGTGCCCAGCAAAAGGGAAAAGGAACGACGTCTCCGCATGTGGACTCAGAACATCACGGGAAGTCTGAATGTGTCACTGCAAGACGCTGATCAACTTGCGCTAGACCGTGTTGCTGCTGTTCAGGGAGGCTGTGAGAGGGACAACGTTCTGGAAAGGACATGAATGAATGAATGAATGAATGAATGAATGAAACACAGACATAAACGAGAGTGACTAGAAATTCGATCTTTTTTTTTTAATGAAAAACTTTCAGGGACATGTTAATATCTCTCATAAAACTTGTCTTCTTAAACCTGTCATTTCTCATTTTTCTTCCTCATATTTCCCAATTCCTGGTGCCCATCCCGCAGCCAAGGTCACGCGAAGTTTAAAAAAGAAGACCGGAAGAGAAATGTCCTGAACCATCATTGATTTGTCCATGTTGCGGATTTCTGTTTTGCCATCGATTTGCTTTCCTATTTGCAATCCTTTTTTGCTCTACACGTGTTTTGTTTTGCAAGTATGTTGTTCTGATCTCAGTTATTTGTGATTTGACAAGATTTACTGGATGAATTTGGATGTTTATTTGTCTTCGATTGTCATGTAAGTACCGGGAAATGTGTTAACATTCTTCCCTCTATATCTTAATTTAAGGTGCTGGACACTTTAACATTCTGCTTTGCATATCTTGACGTACTGGGAATGTGTTAACATTCTACCCCCTATAGCTTAGCTTACTGGGAAGTGTGTTAACATTCTGACATCTATATCTTAAAACCACCGGCAAAAGTGTTAACATTCTGCTATCTTATATTAACGCATCGGGAACTTTGTTAACATTCCGTCTTCTGTATCATAAAGTACTAGAAAATGTGCTAACATTCTATCCTCTATATATTAAGTACTGGGAAATGTGTTAATATTGTATCCTTTATATCTTTAGCAATTTATTTACTGTGTTTTAAGGAATATGAAATGATCGGTGGTTGTGGTTGTGGGTGTGAACAGTAAATGTAGAATCAAGTACATTTACCTTCACAAAAAAATCCAACAAAACTGTTTTTTACAAGGCATAATAATCTGCTTTGACTTTCCAGTAGTGAAATGAAATACACAGGGGACATGTCGTTCTCCTGTTCATTGAAAGGAAAGCTATGTTTCTTACGTCAAAAGAACCAAATGTTTCCTTCTTGTACCGAAGACAGCCAGTTGTCAATGCGTACGTTCATGTGAATGAAGGCGGTGTCCCGTCTTCGGACTCGTCTGTTTTAATAACCGAAAATCGATAGAGAATCTATCTCGTCATAATAGGAAGTATGAGAAAGGGGAGATAGATTAATAATACGCCTGTCACCGGAGCTTGATTTGCCAACTCAGAGAGAGCAAGAGAGATGCGGGTGTCTGGGTGAAGATATTGAATGTGGGAGACCGGTAGTTGAGCTACAAGGACGCCACTTCTGTTTCAGTTTATTCTTCTTTTGGGCAACGATGTAATTTTATCTATCTATCTATCTATCTATCTATCTATCTATCTATCTATCTATCTATCTATCTATCTATCTATCTATCTATCTATCTATCTATCTATCTATCTATCTATCTATTTTAATCCTTTGGAAATAAAGATCAATCAATCTTTCTGTCTGCCTGTCTCCCGTTCGTTCTCCTGTCCGTCCGTCTGTCTCTCTGTCTTTCCGTCTGTCTTTTCAATTCAACAAAGCCAAGTTAATTCATAAAATTCTGTCGCACAATGCTCTTCTCTGTTTCCGGTCATTGTCCAAATACAATCCAAAACACAGCAAGCGGTTACGTAATTGTATTCTCCCAAAACCAGGGCTTGACATGTTTAAAAAAAGTTTATCTTACTAGCTGCCGACCTTTGGAATACCCTACTTACTCGAGTAAAACTTATAAGTAATATTCGTTCTTGTAAATTCAGACTCTGTCAGTATCTGTTTGAGATGGACTATGTCTCCTTATATTTGTGTTTACATGTATGAATATGTATAAGTATGTATTTGTATAGTGTGTATGTCCATATATGTGTATGTGTGTATGTGTGTGCATATATATATATATGTGTGTATGTATGTGTATTATGTACGTATGTGTATTACAAATACGTATATATATATGTTTGTATGTATAAGTGTGTATATACGTGTATATATAGATGTACACTTATATATGTATATATACACAGACGTGTATGTGTACGTATATGACAGCATATGTTTATGTGTATACATATGTATGTGTATATATGTATATGTGTGCATGTGTTTATCTATACGTGTTATGTACTTGTATTTGTGGGTGAATATATGTATCTACATGTACTTGCACATATGAAAAGTATACACTGTCAAGTCTAAATTGATTTTGTGTTTTTTATACTGCTGTTCTATAAATTTGTTAGTTTAGAATGAATGTGAGAACGTAATTAAGTTTATTTCATGTAGTTAAATAAATCAGAGTGTGGAGTGTATGGACAAGAGATAGTGTATTATTTGTTTATGTAATCATTCTTCATGCGTATCATGCTCATTAACAAATGCTGAATGACTATGACTGAGTGAAAGCTGTATGATGAAGGGCAGAATGTTAGTCGGTCTTGCGTGCCCAATTCTTAACCATTTGAAAATAAGTTATTTCTGTTCGTTGTGTCCGTCAGTACGTTCGCCTGTCTGTCTGTCTGTCTGCCTGCCAAAAGAAAAGAAAGCTATTTCATTTTAAGTGAGAAGGCCCAAATGAGTACTGTTTCAGCTAAATAAGTCGTTTCTACTGAAACATACGGACGTCTGATTGGCGAAGTGGTCAGTGCAGTGTCTCTCGTGGCGAAAGTCGGGGGTTCGAATCCGGCCGGAGGCGCTGCAATCACCCAGCTGTAGAAATGGGTACCCGACTTCTTCTGGAGTTGGGGAAGGAAAGGCAGCCAGGAATGATACTGACCATATCACCCTCTAGTGTGCTGACAGGTCAAGGAAAATATGGGCACTAACACCATGTCCCTATGTGCCTCTAAAGCATAAGAGGATTACATTTACCTTTCTTTTTTTTTTTAACTGAAACATACGTGAAACAAAAATGCGTAAAACGAACGATAACCGTCTGAATATGGAAACAGTGTGTTCAGGCCAAACTAAGTTCAGTATTTTAGTTTCGGAAAGACGTACAGACTCATTTGCTAGATAAAAGATCCGGTAACTCTGGTATTTGATTTTGTGTAATTTTAAATACATGTAGTATATCTATAGTGACCGTTTGTCGTTCGTTGTCTATGCCTACAATTTTCCTTCTTTTGTGCATTCGTTCTGTTATGTAAAATACTACTTCTGTTTCTGAGGTATCATCTAATGTAATAATTATAAAAGGAAGGAACTAGTTTTTGTATTAATGTAGGAATTATAAAGGGAAGGAAGTCAGTTTGTGCTAATGTAATAATTATAAAGGAAATGAAGTCATTTTGTGTTAAAGTAACTTTATGGAGGAAGTAATACATGTATACATGGTAGGAAGTAATTTTGTATTACTGTAATAATTCATAAATAAAATGATTTGGCCAAGCTCTATGACCCCCGCCAGACAGTATAGCAGAAAAATATACGTTCTAAGAGTGGTAAGAAGTAGAAAGAGAGGCCGCCCATGCAAGAGAGAAAATAACAGAAGCCTTGAATGTCTCAGTATATGAAGAAAATCTCTGAGCGCTAGGATGAAGTCTTATTTGTCTCCTCTTAACACTGAAAGGTTTATGAGGAAGGAGATAATACAAGTAATTATTTATTTACTTGCTGAGTAAAAATGCATTCATAGTTTGTAGCTGTCGTCTATGGCAGGACCGCATTCGTTCTTCGAGCATTCTGTCGTGAAAAACTGCTCGTGAAACTAAATGACCTATCATCAGCTGTGCCTTCAGCGTGTACATGTACTCACATCTAAATCATGAGTAATAATATGAAACTGCTTATCTAACTAGGCTACTGTCACGTGCGATTCTCTTTCAAATTTTACACCAAAGCATTTCATCATCATCATCATCATCATCGTGTGCCTTCTCCAGAAAGAAGGTTGACGGCAATGAATCTCCAGTTCCCTCGCTCCTTTGCCTTGATGGCACACTCAGCCTGATTGTTCTCGTGTTATCTTTCCATCTACATCTCTGTCTTCCTCTTGCTCTTTTTTCCTTCCAGATTTCCTTCTAGTATGGGTTTCAGCATATTGTTATGTCTTTCGATATGGCCAAAGTATTTTGTTTTCTTCATCTTTATTTCTTTGATAATTTCACATTGCACTTGGGGCTGTTCTAAATCTTGTGCATTTGTCCTTTTCATTCTCCATGTTAACCTAGTTTTCTGTAGAGCCACATTTCTACTGCATTAATCTTTCTCTCCATCTTTTTTTGCTTAGAATCCAGATTTCTGTTCCAAACAGTAAAACAGAGTAGATAAAATGTTTTACAAATTTTAATTTTGTTTTTGTGGGCAGATTTCTGGATAACAGCGCCGTCTTCAAGGTGCTGAATGTTGTGTTTCACCATTCCTATCCTTTTCTTTATCCCCATCTCACATCTCCTATCTTAATTTAATCTATGTCCTAGGTAGCTGTAGTTTGTCACATGTCACAGTCTCTCTTTGTTTATGGTAATATCCATCTGTGGCTTCTAGTCTTTCCCGCTGAACACCATTACTTTGGCGTTCTTGATATTGATCTCCATTCTTGTCTTGTGTTGTATATCTTATCTATTAATTTCTGTAGGCTCTGTTGATTCTCTGATAGAAGGACTGTATCGTGTGCATATCCTAAATTGTTGACATTTCTCCCCTATTGTTCTGTCCTGGTAGTTTATCTGAGTGTTTGAAGATGTTCTCTGTGTACAGGTTGAACAGACATGGATGCAGAGCACATCCTTGTCTCATCCCACCTGTACGTCTGTTCCAAAGCATTTCTACTCTTGCACGTTTTATACTAAAGCACTTTTCTCTTTCTCATTTTATACTAAAACACTTATCTCTTTCATATTTTATACTAAAGCACTTCTCTCTTTTAACATTTTATACTAAAGCACTTCTCTCTTTTAATATTTTATACTAAAGTGCTTCTTTCTTTTAACATTTTATACTAAAGCACTTCTATCTTTTAACATTTTATACTAAAGTGCTTCTCTCTTTCACGTTTTATACTAAAGCACTTCTCTCTTTTAACATTTTAAACTAAAGTGCTTCTCTCTTTCAAGTTTTGTACTAAAGTACTTCTCTGTTTCAAGTTTTATAATAAAGTACTTCTCTCTTTCACGTTTTATACTAAAGTACTTCTCTCTTTCAAGATTTATACTAAAGAGAGCATGCTGAACCCGAAATATTTATTTTGAGCTTCGTGATGCCTCCACCACAGCTCGTCGCCTTCTCGCAGCAACAACACCACAAACATTGTTCTTCTTTCAGCTCCAGCCCTGGTGCTTGTTAAATGTTTTTCTATTCTGGAAAAGGCAAAGTCTCTCAACATCAGTGCCACTGCTCACGCCTACAAGATAACAGTAATTGGCGTGCCGGGATAGATTTAAGTCGTGTACTGGAATCTCCAATTGTCAACAACGTTATTAAGTTTCTTCGCCCATAGTCTCCATAGCGGCGGAGTCTGCTAAAGAAGGATTGTACATCCCCTGCTTTTTAGCTCCAACAGGGACTAAAAGAAAAAACAAAACCCGCCGTAACCCGCTTCCAATCCGACACCGTGCTTTGCCGTAACGACCTCAATGCATAGGCTGCAAAGAATAGGAGCTCGCAGTTCCAGGGAGCAGAAAGAGAAGAGGAGGAGGAAGAAGAGGGAGAAGAAAAAGTAGAAGGAATAAGAGGAATTAGAGGAAGAAGAGGAGGTGGAAGAAGAAGAGGAGGATGGAAGAAGAGGAGGAAGAAGAAGAAAAGAAGGAAGAAAAAAAGAGGAAGAGGAGGAGGAGGAAGAAGGAGAGAAAGAAGAAGAGGAAAAAAGTAAAGAAAAGTAGAGATGACTCTTTATCCATTTTGCGGTCGTCCAAATGCTAGTCAACAATAACTTATAGAGGTTAAGGTAAACAATTTGTGCTGCACGATCTCAGATTTCATGTAGATCTACAACACTTGCACCACAACTATCATCTTATCAAGTGAAGTAAAACGCTTCATATTTTAATTTAATCTTCTATGTAATATTTCTGACTGACTTTTCTTCAACGTATTGACAAGAAAATAAGACAATGTTTGAAGTTCTCTGCTGTATATCTACTAGGACTCACTTGTCTGATGAGTTTTTGTTTGCAGTGCTTAGTAAGAACATGTGGGTTAATTTTCGCCTGCACGAGATAAAATAATAAATACTTTGGTGTATATTTATGTATACAGTATGTGTGATTGATAAGAACTTGGCACTGATTTTTTAGAGAGTGCAGATTAATGCAAAGGCAAGGGAACGAAACGACAGAAGTATAGAGGTGGTGGATGTTGAAGCAGAGAGAGAGAGAGAGAGAGAGAGAGAGAGAGAGAGATGTAAGATTCATATAACGAGCCACAAACTATTAGAAAAGAGAGATGTAGAGAAATGTACATGTAGAAGAGAGATAAAAAGGGATGCAGAATTTAGACGACAGAGAGATATAGAGAGAACTGTAGAATGTAGAAAGGAGAGAAATAAAGAGATACGGCATATTAAAGAGAGATGTAGTGAGATGCAGAATGCAGAAGACAGAAATCATCATCATCATCATCATCATGTGCCGTGCCGATTGGCGTTGGCTATTATGCTTCTCCAGAGTACCCGATCCTTCATGAAGGCCATCATTTCAGTTGGTGATCTCCTCTCACACCATCCCATCAGATTGTCCAATATTATTTCTCTTGGTCTTCCTCTTGATCTTCTTCCTTCTATTTTTCCTGTTGTTATAATATTTTCAATGCCCCCTCTTCTCATTGCATGTCCTATGAAAGTACATTGTCTCTCTCTTATCTTTTTGACAAGGTTTTTTTGTCTCTCCATCTCTTCTCATACATTCTTCATTAGTTATTTTTGCTGTCCAGGGGATTCGCAACATTTTTCTAATAAACCACATTTCTGCTGCTTCCAATG
>CM019691.1:98002922-98262922 GCA_009760885.1 Achatina immaculata
TGGAGATTATGAAGTACCAGAGATTAGATATGCCAATGACGCAGTATTATTATCCACAGCATAAAAAGGAATGGAATATCTAATTATGTCAGTCCGTAAGAATAGCGAAGAGCAAAACCTTTATCTTAATGTGAAGAAACCTAAATTGGTGTCAACTGATAAAAGAAATAAGGCAGCCGAAATATATATCAATGACGAAAAACTGGAAGAAGTGGAGAGTTTTGAATATCTTGGATCATTACTAACTAATAATGGAAATTCTGTGAGGGAAACTAAAAAGGAGGATATCTATCGCTCTTCAGGAAACAAAACAACTAAAGAATCTGTGAAGAGGAACAGACAGAACTACAAAAATAAGATTTTTAAGGGCATGCATCTTTCCATCGCAACATATGCCTGTGAGACCTGGACACTTAACAAAACAGCTGAGAAACACATAAATGCCTTTGAATGTAAATGCTACAGGAGAGTCAATCAATTATGGACACAAAAGAGAATAAATATATCCATACTACAAGAACTTAATATTGAAAAAGGGTGGCTAGTAAAGAAGAATAAACAGAAAACATTTTGGACATATTAAACGCCATGATAATTTAGAGAAGACAGTCTTGGAAAGATACATAATGGGAAAAAGAAAGAGAGGAAGACCAAGGCGATGATGGCTGCATACCAAATGAATGCAGCAGCAGCAGGGCGTACAGCTTACAAACGAGAGAACTTCAAGAGAGCTGTTAGGGAGGCAAAGTTCGTCAAGGAACGTGCAAATGATGACTGACTGATTTACTAAAATGATACGGTACTTAC
Organism: Achatina immaculata; assembly: GCA_009760885.1. Taxonomy (NCBI): domain Eukaryota; kingdom Metazoa; phylum Mollusca; class Gastropoda; order Stylommatophora; family Achatinidae; genus Lissachatina; species Lissachatina immaculata. The sequence continues at coordinate 98,003,730 of CM019691.1, forward strand.
AACCGTGTTTTCAAATGTAATTAATTTACCCGTCGGAATATTCCAATTTAGTACTGGCTCAGTCCAGTCACAAACAGTTCATTTGGAAATGTTTACTTGTTCCAGGCTGTGCAGCTCATTATTGCGGTTTTCTTGTAGTAACTTGCATGGTAGCAGAACTAGGTTTAGAATTTCTTTGAAATGAACGAAGAGCATCAAAGAATTAGTTACGCAAGGGGCAGTAATTCTTATTCCGTTACTGCCCCTAATTAAAGAACCTCATGACACATTCACTAGGTCTTCAGCTAGTGTTATAGATTTTTTGCGTGAGTTCATTCAGAAGCTCGTGGTTACGACTGGTCGGTGTTGGTAGTATTGACGTGTTCTGCATGTGCAATACATGTCGTTTTACAGAATGCTGTATTATTCGTTTAGAATGGTCTTAGCAAAGAAAATCTGGTTTTTGGGGTATGTGTATGCTCTATAGCAGATTAGCTAAGGCGAGAAGTCCAGCAGGCGTAAAACTTCCTTTGTTCTGTACTGCAGCTGAAAGTTTTCTTTAACATATTCTGTATTAAGCTTATTCTGTTCTCCTATACACCAGCTTCCTGCTGCACACCAGCACACAAACTTCTTCTTCGTCTTCTTCTTCTTCTTCTTTTTCTTCTTCTTCTACTACTTCTTCTTCTTCTTCTTCGAACACTGATGCTCTTTGCAGCAGACAACACACGTCTCCATTCCTTTCTGTTCATGATTTTTCTTGCCAGTTGTCGATTCCAAGAGGGCGTATATCTTCTTCTAGGTTGTCTCGCCATCGCTTCTAGGTCTACCTCTTGGTCTGTCTCCTTTCATCACTTCTGTATAGGCCATATATATTCTCTATCAATGCCCGAGCCACCTCAATCTTTTGTTTTACATAATGGCTTTTGTAAGCAGAGAGTCAAAAATGTGTAGATTTCTTGGTTTACTCTTATCTTCCATTGTTCTGCTATACGGTCTATAGGTTCTTCTCTGGATTCTATTTTCAAATGTTCGTATTTGGTTTTCATCTTGTTTAGCTGTACTCAATGTTCGTTCCTTACCCGTATAGTACAAATGGTCTAATCTGTGTGTTATATATGTTTGGGTTGCCAAATTTCAAGGCTTTTCCGTCTGTTTTATACCGTTATTTTACTGAGATGGGGCCGTTGATCCAAGGATCCAACCCCCAGCCTGAAGGACCAGGGTGCTAACTTTGTCTGACCCCTACCTGCACAGATCTCCCCTGTTTGGTTGAACCTTCCACGAGTAAAACTCCTGCTGGTATAGCTCTGAAGGTAGTCAGGATACCACGCTTCGACAAGGAACCAGTACCATGTGGCACAGAAACCACTTCGTAATATGCTCATTCTTATCTCTTGCAACTGTCTTTTAACTACAATAACAGGTTAAAATGATCTTCGATGACCTTCCAACAAAGCGTGTATAACTACCACGGTATAAGAAGCTTATAACTGACGTAAACAGTTTTCCTGTCAGTTGCAGATTTCCAGCAATACCAAGCTCATATTGATTTGCTCGGAAACCTGTCTATATGTTTTGACGATCAAGAACTCTGTGTTCACATTTAGAGAGACAGAATAATAACTGCTACATTCTTCGGTCAAGATGCTTAAAACTAAACTTGTAATGTGGCTTGTAAAGCTGACTTTGATATGTTGATCATGTTCTGTAGTTCTTGATATTTTTATAGAGAGAATAAATCTAACTTGTTTGATAGCGGCGGGTAAAGAAAAAACAAAGATAACCGATTTTGGATGTCGCATTTCCTTTCTGGGGCTTAGGTAAGAATAGAATAGTTTTCTCTGGTACAGCACAACACCTACACAAAGCTGAGGGCATGTAAATGTCAGCTTTTTGGCGCAGATGAACCTAGAAATCGCGCCTTTATTGAGTATAAAAGACCTTGTCAACGCTGTACGGCGTTTGCTATCAAGATATCTGCACCACGAAGAATCTTCCCTCGCCGCTGGATGCCACTGCTTTGGACTAAGTGTAAAAGGTTTATTATAGTAAGAGTACCATGTGCTAATGTGGTGGGAATGACAGGTTGGTTCGAGGCTGTATTAATATGATCGTTGTTTATAGATATTTCTCTTAATTAACTTTAGTTCTTAGTTACAGTTAGCCTGTAATTGAATTTTTTTTAATGCATTGTTTTATTGTTTTGATAATGGATGTGTTCCAGTATTCCAGTAAATGAGACATAAAAAAAGTTTTGAAAGATGTCACTCTTCATGACAGAGCGAACGCCCTTGCTGGTCAGCTTCACAATTAAATTAAGCTGCCTGATGATTGATTGTCCTTTGGGCAGAGGAGAGGTTTTTTTTTCCTCGTGATTTGAAGTAGAGAAGTTCGGGGGCCGAGCGATGGAGCAGACGTGTTAGTGATCGACTAGAGTTTTGTATCAGCTTAGGGTGTTTGGAATTGTAGCATTGTTAGAATGTAAGAGTAGTTGTTGTCTGCTTGTCCTTTTCAGGACACAATTGCAGTTTTTGTGAAGTCTAGTTAGAATGTAGAAATAGATGCCTGCTTGTTCTTTTTTAGGACATAGAGGAAAGACTGTTAGCCATGTTGTTGTGTAGAATTTTTCGGTTTGGATGAATTCTCGATGTGAGGTTAGTATGTCAGTTTTTGTTTTTGTTTTTTTTTGGTATATGTACATTCCTGTGGCGAAGTCAAATTCGTCGGAATGCTATGTGTATTATTTTATTGTTGATTTCTCATGTCTTGTATTGAAGATTCATTTTCCTTCATTCATCAGAATGCCATCCTCATTGTTTCCCGTACTAAATTTGTTGAAGGATTTTGGTAACTGCTGACTTTCCCTGTTGTTTACATCAACATTGTTCTGTAGTGTTGTTAATTGATTGCTTGGACTGCTTAATCCCTGTGACTGTCAGTCATTTATGTTACCTTCTTTTCATTCTTGTGTGAACTGTGGAGTTTTCCTTATCTGGGTTGAATGCTGTTATTAAGTGCTAACAAAGCAACATCTTGCTGTCAAGTATTTGATACTTGTGTTGTTGTATCACCTACAGTTAGCAGTTTGTGCCTTTACTGTACGCTTCTGTACTGCTCACGCTGCTTTAGGACGCACAAAACTGTTAAGTGAGTCAGTACGACCTTAGAGTTTTGTAGTTAACAAGTGAATGTCGCACAACGTGATGCCTGTCATTCATGTCACTTACCTAATAGTGTGACAGATTATAAATAGTGTGATATCTGATCCCATTGGGTGTAAAACTTCAGGTAAATTGATACAGATGTACCATCTTACATAGTCAGACGCGAGATTAAATACCTGCGTGACCGTAACTGACAAGTTCCTATGACCAGTGACTTTGTAACTGGATGCAGTCCCAGTGAGCAAATGAAGTTAATCTTTCATCTCAGCACAGTTACTTAAGTCTGAACCGGTGTGTCTGCTAATGTTCAGGGAAGGAGTAGTTGTGGAAAAAATAGAAGCATGAAGCTTGTATGAGAGTGACTGGGAGCACGTGCGTATATGTTTATGTAATGGCATTAGCGATTGCGTTAAATAAGGCATTTATTTCTTATCCTCTGTTTCAGATAAGACGTTTTTTTTTCTTTTTTTTCTATTTCTTCGTTCGCCTCTCTTCGTTGTTATTTTTGCTTTCCATTTTGTTTACACCCTTGTCATGTGGTTATATCTCCATTTGTTGGTTCGCATGTTGTGTTGTCATCACTTGATTTGCCAACACCTTGGAATCGACTCACCATCCGAGTCATGTGACTCACACAGTAAATTGATGGTACCTGACAGGACTGCCCTGCGTTTCTTTTACTCACTGGTGTGAGTGAAGCGGCATAACTGCTGCAGGTCGCCTGATCAAGATACATAACACGGCCAGTAATACGCTGTAGTTACATACTACACGTAGATCAGTGTTTCTCAACCTTTTTTTCTGTCATGCCTCTCCTCAACGCCTCAAATATTTCGATGCCCCTCTCCCCTGCAGCATATTAGTGAACCAAGTTCTGACAAAAGTATAATATAAATATATTCAAACTTGCCCCCGCCCCCCCCCAGCAAAAATTCAAATTGCCCCCCTGTAAGGCGCACACCCCACGTTTGGAAACGCTGACGTAGATCCTCCCGCATGCAGCTGCGCTACCCGTTTCATCCCATCTCACCTGAATGTATCTAGCCTGTGTCAAGGACTGTTTTTTAGGAGATTAGTAGTCTTTTCCATGTCCAGATCCTCTAAAATCGAGATCAATTACCATTGCGATGTTGTCCGCGCCTGAAACCTTCCATGCAGTCTTCCGTCGTCCTTTCTGGACGTTCCCAAGTGCAGCAATAATTCATGGCTGTTTGCTGGAGCTAAATATTGCCAGCAACTGTTATCAAGACGCTTCTGTCCATCCAAGAGTTAGTCATTACAATTAGCCAGGTTAACATCATAGTTTCCGAGAGCAAGATTTCGTTTCACGTGTTTCTCCAGTTTCCTACTTTCCCGTTCAAAATCTGATATTTTGACAATAATCACCTTTGTCAGTGAAAATCTCATATTATGACAGATATCAACTTTGGCAACGAAAATCTCATGTTATAGTAATTCTTTTTTTTTCTAACTATATTCACTACCTGTTATAAGATTCTTGTTTGTGTTTTTTTTAAAGCTGGGGGTGGGGGTGGTGGGGGCGGGCATAAGCTTTTCTAAATGTTTATAACGAGCACTTCTCTCTATCGTTCAGCTAATACTTTGTATATTTTTTACTCTAATGATAGAAAGTTTTCTTTTAACAGCGTTAGAATTTTTTTCTTACTTTTTAACTATATTTTCTTGTATAAGAAAATATTTTCTAGTCTGTGACCATATTTTCTTGTATAAGAAAATATTTTCTAGTCTGTGACCATATTTTCTTATATAAGAAAATATTTTCTACTCAGTCGGTCATTTGCATGCCCCTTGCGAAACTTTGCCTCCCTAACAGCTCTTGGTTGTAAGCAAGATGGCCTGCTGCTGATGCATCCATTTGCAGATTATCAACGATGTCTTGCAGCCATCTTCACCTTATTTTTCCTCTCTTTCTTTCTTTTTCTTTTTTTTTTTAGTCTGTGATCATATTTTCTTGTACAAGTATAAGAAAATATTTTCTAGTCTGTGACGATATTTTCTTGCCTGTGAAAATATTTTCTGGACTGTGATTATTCTCCAGTCTGTGATCATATTTTCTTTTTTTACTATGACAATACTTTCTTGTCTGTGGTCATAGATCTTATCTCTGACCATATTTCCTTATCAGTGATAACATTACCTTATCGGTGAACATCACCTCACCTCTTTAAATGAATTTACTAGCTTATGACCAGTTAGAAAAAAAAAAACTTCTTGTCAATCAGTCATCACACACTCCTGACGCTGTACAATGGTATCACTTATTTCACCACTTATTTCTGACTCTTGATTGCGTATTTGAGCCCTCATGAGAGAATAATCAGATGAAAGCAACTAAAAAGTAACTAAATGAATCGCTAAAGATGCACTTCAAAAGTGCAGTGCCAACTGGAAGATCACAGGTTCAATCCCGGGACCGGGAAAAAAAGCAACAACTCACAAGACCTCTGGGAGTCATGACCCAGAGGGGCCCACCCCCTTAGAGTGTCAGGAGTTTAATAGGGCTAAAACACTTGTCTGAGGGGGGAGGGGTACTTCCTCTGATGATCTGAAGGAGTTGTGTTGTTGTTCCGCTCTCTACAGTAGAGAGTTTCCTGCATATATATACAGCATTTGTAGAACTAATTTAAACTCTCTCTCTCTCTCTCGCTCTCTCTCTCTCTCTCTCTCTCTCTCTGAAAGTGAACTGTAATACACGATACTCCGAACTAGAGTTAGGGGAGGTGCAAAGGAGTGAGGTGAGAGGGGGAGAAAGAAGAGCTGGGGGGAAGGAAGGAAGAAAACACCATAACGAAGACAGAAAAGAGCTTAATGGTGCCATGTTTGTTAAGACATCACTGGGGCGCGCTGATCAATAAGCCGAACACTACAGAAATACTACCCCTCTTGCAGAGGGTGCTCGTGTATGTGGTCTGAGGCAGTTGCTAACCGTAACTGAACTTTCAGCTTCAGCACAGACTGCAGGTTTTTATTTTTAGCTATCAGCTTCATACGAACTATGCTGCTTAAACCTTTTGCGGGCAGTACAGATAACAGATTATTCTTTGTAGAACTGAACTGAAGTTATAGAATGTCATAAAACAAAGCTTACAAGGGTGTCAGTAAAGTGCACCAACACTTCACCAATTGTTCTGTTGTGGTGTGCTACACATCTGTTCTGTTCTCCGAAAAGAATGCGCAGATACAGACAGACAGACAGACAGACGGACGGAAGGGCGGATAGATAGATAGATAGATAGATAGATAGATAGATAGATAGATAGATAGATAGATAGATAGATAGATAGATAGATAGATAGATAGATAGATAGATAGGTAGGTAGGTAGTTAGGTAGGTAGGTAGGTAGGTAATCTCAACGTGAAGTAATTCCTTGAGCTATGTCCAAGTTGTATTTTTCAGTTCCCCCCCCCCCACGTACACTGCAAGGTACACGAGGAAGGGTTAAAGACAAGACAAGGAGATGAGAGACCGTTGAGTAGACGGTTCCCTGACCTCTCACGACTAGTCGATTGCTCGTCCTACTGGAGTCGATGGTTTGAGTCACTGCCACTCTCTTATGTTTTTTCTCTCACGTCTCAAGTGCTATATACTTGTCCGGGATAACCATACTACGAGTGGAAAGAACAAGCCACCCCTATACCGCCTTGACTTGGACACCTCAAGGAAAAAGATTGGCGGATTACTGGGGACATGGAGACGCACAATACAGAAAGAACTAAAAGCAGGAAAGACACGGTTTGAGGTATCCCATCTTGCTCTGGACAGACCTGGGTGGAGAACCTTTGTTGATATCTTAAGCTCCACCGGCAGTACAGAGGACTGATGATGAACCACAACACGCTGTGCTCTATCATTTTACTGAGTGCAAGCCTTGATATTTCCCTGTACTTATAAAGAAAAGACTTGCTCTTTTTTTTAACTGGGTCATTTATTTATTCAACAATAATTGCTCTAATGCTTTTTTTTTAAAACAGCTTGTAAATGCCTATTATCTAATTTCTTTTCGTCATGTGTTCTATTCCTTTCCTGCTGCTTCCAGAATGTTCATGCTTTCGTCTATCAAAAACATCCCTCTTTAGAACATACCAGCAGTTGCCATCCTTCTTTAATTTATTCCTTTTTTGTTAAATCTTTAAAAACGACAAATAACACCAGAGCTGTCTCTTCCAATTCGCTATAATAAAAGTAACGAGTTTTTTATTCAGTTTACAAAAGGTTCCATTCATTTTAACCCGCACATATTAACCAGTTAAAATGCGAATCAAATATTTTAAAAGGGTTTTCCTTACACTGGGCTTAAGCTCGAAGCCGCGTAGAATTTAAGAATATCAGGGAAAAGATACACTTTTAAGAAAAACGAAATTATGATAAATTTAGCCATGTGTATTGCCATTGTGGCCTGTAAGGGACTCCATGTTACTGCGGTGAGGACGTCTTTATTAAGAACAACACAAGATCTTTCCACCTTTTTCTATCTGCCTCCCTTGTGATCTCATTGAAGCTGTGGTAAAAAAAAGCATCATTTTGGGCTGGACCTTTGGTCAAAGAGGTTTACTTTTTATTCCGATAATTTTTTTTTTTTTGGGGGGGGGGGAATATATTTATCTGTTGTGTTTTCCTCCTTGTCTTTATTAAAAGCCCCATCGCTGAAATATTAGGGGTTTTGTTGCTAGTTTCACTCGTGCTCTTCTCGCTATCCTTTTTTTTTTTTTGTCTTTTATACACTGTCACCGATTTCGTTTCTTAAAACCGAGGCAGACATCTCTGTCTCCTGCCACAACCTCAACCGATGACCTCGATGTAATGTGTTTCTAGATATTAATGATTCTATTATATTTACACGAGAGGCCTACAGGAGTGCTGTTTGGGAGGCAAAGTTCCACAAGGGACATGCAAATGAATGAATGAATGATTATATTTACAATATTCCTAAGTGTCAGATTCTACACAATATGTACTAAGGTTACCCAGGTGGTTTATCAAATTCGGTTACAATAAGCATGTGCAACGTGACCTCCGACCTTCTGTGGCACGAAATCTTTAGCTGAAACTTCACAGCGGAGAATGTGCGCTAGACGTAATATTGGTCCAGGTAATTAGTTTATGCACCAGCTGTTGCCCATAACATGTCTAGGTTAATGTGCATGGAAGATCTATAGAGAGCTTGGTAGACAGACAGAAAGAAAAATAGAGATGGGCTACTGGATGATAATGAGAGACAGACAGATAAAACACACAACGCACACATACATACATACATACATATACATATACACGCGCGCGAGCATGAATAAACAGACAAATAAGTAAATTGCATTACAGAGAATGACAAACAGACAGGCAGACAGACGGACAGACAGACAGAGATCTTATCTTGTGCTGTCTCCCTGTAACTGCCAGATGGTGTTCTATGCAGCCAGTGCTGAGAAGAGATTGAGGCACAACATCGTATCAACTTGACAGACAGACAGATAGACAGACATATAGACAGACAGACAGACAGACAGACGGACGGACGGATAGATAGATAGATAGATAGATAGATAGATAGATAGATAGATAGATAGATAGATAGATAGATAGATAGATAGATAGATAGATAGATAGATAGATAGATAGATAGATAGATAGATAGATAGATAGACCAAACAGAATAGTGCGCCCTACAGTTATTGCAGAGAACGAAAGATGTAACATGGCAATGATTTTATTGACCCACTGATGGAAGAAAATTAAACGTCTGCTTACAGAACGGATCATTTTTTCCTGATAAATTTGAGGAGAGGTTAAAGCCATGCTCTTTAATTTTTGTAGATGAGCCGGCCGCACTTCCTGCAGGGACTTTGAGTGGCGACCTTGAGCATGGATATACTGATTCCACTTTCATATATTTTTTTTCTACTTCCTGTAATGAGACCCGTCGTCTGCTTCGCATGGGCAGGCTGTGGCTGCAGATCGTTTTGTAAATCACATGTCTGGTACGAAATGCTCGGCTGATTGAAACAAGAACGTAGAAGCCGTGTATTGAATGTCAGCTGTGCACAACCATGATTACATTTAGACTGCTCTGCGTTGAGAGTATTTCATTTTTGTTTTCGTGGTCCCTGCGTGCTTTAGAAAATGGAAGTCAGCAATTTTTCGTTATTTTGTGGCGATGGAAATTCAAATGTTCAGTATTTTTCAGTATTTTGTGCTGAGAGAAATTAAAATATTCAGCAGATGTCGTTACTTTGTGTTGACTGAAATTAAAATGTTCAGAAAATTTAGTTATTTTGTCCTGACAGAAAATGAAATGTTCAACAATTTCCTTTATGTTGTATTGATAGAGAAGAGAATAGTCCAACAATTTTCGCTATTTTATTTTTTTGTTCGTTATTTTGCCTGACAGGAATTAAAGTTTTCAGTAGTTTTCGTTGTCTTATCAGAAATTAAAACTTTCAACACATTTCCGTACTGTATTGATGGAAAATAAAATGTTCAACAATTTCCATTATTTTATATTTACAGAAATTAAAATGTTAAACAATTACCTTTATACTGTATTGATAGAAAAGAGAATAGTCGACATTTTTTCGCTGCTTTATGTTCACGGAAAATATAATGTTCAGCAATTTCCGTTATTTTATGTTCATGAGAAATAAAATGCTCCATAATTTCTGTTATTTGTGTTCACGGAAAATGAAATGTTCAAGAACTTCCGTTATTTTGTAGTGACTGAAAATAGTGTCAGACTTGTTTGGTGCAAGTTTACATTAAAGCTAGTGGGAGGAATATTTTCTCAAGATGGCCACAGACCAACAGTCCTTGGTAATGTACTACCGTACTGGAGGCTAATCTAGCTTCCCCTATCAATACCGCCAACACAGATTCTCCTCTCCTTGGTATATTGTATGCTAATTATGCATACATCCTAAGCATTCAATCAAGACAACAATACACTGACGTGCAGTACAAATCACCAAGTCTGAAATTAAAGACATAGCATATTAATATCACTATACGCCACAACAGCACATGCAACTGACAATGATATCAAAATGATATCAAGACTGATGTCATCATAATGGACGAACAGTTGGATGAACAATATTAATGCAATGCCGAATACTCTATCAGTCTTCAGTAATAGAAAAACAATTTGATGAACAAATGTCAATGCAAGCAAAATACTTCAAGAAATCATCAATAATAGAAAAGCAATTGGATGAACAATATTAATGCAATGCAGGGTAATTAAGCATGGTATGATATGATAATGACTTCTCATGTTGCATATTGAAACTTGATGGACCTGAGGTCCCGGGCTCTCTTGGTCCTACACGTATCTCTACTACGAATCAAATGTACAATAGCACTTATTTCCGGCAGCTGCCGCTGCCATAACACACCTCCATATAACTGAGCTTCTGCAGCACACTATCGGTCTACATGAAAAGCATAATCAACGAATCATACATGTTGCCCATCCACTATACCGATAAATCACACTGAAATCATACACAGAATTTCCATATGGATACGTAAATACAAGAACCCTACAACACAGCGTAATTCACAACTACATAATCTACACCACATGAGGTGGGCTCGGCAGAATATACTAAACACGCACAATAATATAAGTACAACGAAGACACTACATCGCCGGCCATGTGTCCTCTATCTAATCTGATGCAGGCCAATGTTTCAAAATGTATTACCCCCCTTTCTCCCCCCCCCCACACACACACAGACCCCCACAGCCCCCATCCTCGAAACCAACTATCAGATCATGTGGACGATGACGCTTCGGTCAAGGTCGTACACCCCTCGATCCAAGCGTGTATCGTCCACAATAGAATGTTCAACAATTTCCATAATAATAATAATAATAATAATAATCTCCTACAATGTGCTTGGAGATTTTATTGTTAGGTCTTTCCTTTAAACTCCACAGGTTTTTAAACAATCCTTGACTCTCTAAAACATACTAAAGTTATAAATATGTGTTCTGCTCTTCCTTCTTCTTTTGCTCCTCTCTTAGTGTGCCGTGTCCTTTCCAGAAAGTCGTTCCTCTCACAGCCTCCCTGAATACAATCCGGTCTCGGACACACTGACCAGCGCCTCACAATGATATATTCAGACTTTCCCGTGATGTCTTCAGCCTACCTGAGGCGAGGTCGTCCCTTTTCCCTTTTGTCGGGCACTATGCCTTCTACTATCAACCTCTCCAAGCTGTTGTCTCTTGATGTGGCCGAAGTATCTCAGCTGTGGAATTTTTATGGTGTTAACGAGCCAGTTTTCTGCGATCCTATTCTCATTACTATCTCTTTATCTGATTTTCTTTCTACCCATGATATTCTAAGTGCCCTTCTGTAACATTTCATTTCGAATGCTGTTATTCTGTGTAGAAATATAAATTAGTTAAAAATAAAATACACTGACGTGCAGTACAAATCACCAAGTCTGAAATTAAAGACATAGCATATTAATCTCACTATACGCCACAACAGCACATGTAACTGACAATGATATCAAAATGATATCAAGACTGATGTCATCATAATGGATGAACAGTTGGATGAACAATATTAATGCGATGCCGAATACTCTATCAATCTTCAGTGACAGAAAAACAATTTGATGAACAAATGTCAATGCAAGCAAAATACTTCAAGAAATCATCAATAATAGAAAAGCAATTGGATGAACAATATTAATGCAATGCAGGGTAATTAAGCATGGTATGATATGATAATGACTTCTCATGTTGCATATTGAAACTTGATGGACCTGAGGTCCCGGGCTCTCTTGGTCCTACACGTAGCCTTCACTGCGAATCAAATGTACAATAGCACCTATTCCCCGCACCTGCCGCTGTCATGACACACCTCCATATAACTGGGCTTCTGCAGCACACTATCGGTCTATATGAAAAGCATAATAAACGAATCATACATGTTGCCAATCCACTACACCGATAAATCACACTGAAATCATACACAGAATTTCCATATCGATACGTAAATACAAGAACCCTACAACACAGCGTAATTCACAACTACATAATCTACACCACATGAGGTGGGCTCGGCAGAATATACTAAACACGCACAATAATATAAGTACAACGAAGACACTACATCGCCGGCCATGTGTCCTCTATCTAATCTGATGCAGGCCAATGTTTCAAAATGTATTACCCCCCTTTCCCCCACCCACACACACAGACCCCCACAGCCCCTATCCTCGAAACCAACTATCAAATCATGTGGACGATGACGTTTTGGTCAAGGTCGTACACCCCTCGATCCAAGCATGATTTTATTGTTAGGTCTTTCCTTTAAACTCCACAAGTTTTTAAACAATCCTTGACTCTCTAAAACATACTAAAGTTATAAATATGTGTTCTGCTCTTCCTTCTTCTTTTGCTCCTCTCTTAGTGTGCCGTGTCCTTTCCAGAAAGTCGTTCCTCTCACAGCCTCCCTGAATACAATCCGGTCTCGGACACACTGACCAGCGCCTCACAATGATATATTCAGACTTTCCCGTGATGTCTTCAGCCTACCTGAGGCGTGGTCGTCCCTTTCCCTTTTGTCGGGCACTATGCCTTCTACTATCAACCTCTCCAAGCTGTTGTCTCTTGATGTGGCCGAAGTATCTCAGCTGTGGAATTTTTATGGTGTTAACGAGCCAGTTTTCTGCGACCCTAGTCTCATTACTATCTCTTTATCTGATTTTCTTTCTACCCATGATATTCTAAGTGCCCTTCTGTAACATTTCATTTCGAATGCTGTTATTCTGTGTAGAAATATAAATTAGTCAAAAATAAAATACAATTCAGACACTCGAAATATTCCTAGTTTTGAAGAATTAGCATTGCTTCTGTTTTTGTATGAAACATAATTGTACAATAATTTGAATTTGTTTACATTAATGAGTCTATAAAGAGTTTTTGAGCCAATTTAACCTGACCGACTTAATGACGTGTTGATCGAATGTTAATTTGCCATTATATGTTTCTTGAAACGTCAAGAATCATCAAATTATGTGTGCCAAATCTAACTTACAGAAACAGATTAAACAAGAAAACATGAAGTTATGGGGTAGAGTATTTTGGTCTCTGGATTTTCCCAATGGTTTCTATACCAGGGACATGTGCATTTTTCGTAAGAATACTCGCTCCCTCTATCTCTTCGATCATCTCTCTCTCTCTCTCTCTCTCTCTCTGGCGCCGTGTTTATTTTTATTTTTATGTTTGTTTATTTTTTCTGATCAGACAAACTTGATTATTTTGGAGATCTGTTGCCGAAGTAAACGTATTAGACACAGTGAGACCGGAAATAAGGATTATGTGTGTATGTGTTTGTGTGCGTGCACGTGTGCACTGAGATTGGCGAACAAGAAAAAAACTACAGACATAAATGTCTGTTCTGGAGTGATGTTATGATCAGTTCCTCTCGTGATGCTGGCGCCATATGATGTTACAGCATCAGTTCAAAACTAGAACTGTTAGAACATATTTTTCATAAAGCGCTATGTCCATTAATTACCGCACCGTGTTTGACTGTGCCATCTTCGTGTCATAAAACTAATCTGTTGCCTACCTGCTCATTCAGCACCTGCCTTTATAGGTGTGTCGAAATAACTAGGTTTGTTCCCTTTCCTCAATACTTTCCTGTCCGCGTGTTGTGTTTCCGCATTTCCAATGTACTTAATTGATATCATTATTATTTTCATCTACCCGCGCTTGTCTATATTTTAGCTTGGGTACTTTCATTGATGACCGTATTACTGAAAAATTGCTGCTTTTCCCTTGTCCCTTTTCCCACTCCGTTTTCTCCCTCTTCACCCCTACGTGTGGCATAGACTCTCTGTTTCTTGCTATCATGTTTCTTCTATCTGCAGGTGTAGTCGATCTTTTTTTTGTCTCTGCTTCAAGACTCCTTCGCCATTTATCATTACCGTATTTTGCCTGTAATGAAATGTTGTATATTATATTCCACTCTATTTATGTTCCTATTCTTTCTCAAAATGTTCTCCACTTAGAATGTAAAATTCAGGAGAAAGTTTGTATCTATATACGTTGTATCTATATGATATCATAAATTTGTTTTCTTGTTATTCACTAAAACTTCGCCCACGCTCAATGTTGCTGTATTTTACCTACAGCAGTCTGGTGATGAGCATATTGAAGTCGAGAATGACAGCATTCTAGGTAACTGCTGCAAGCTGTGACAAACAAAAGTTTTGCTGTCCTGCGAGGTGCCACAAGGCGTAATGAACAATTATTGTTTCTTCAATGTACATGGATGGGTGATACTGACGTAAACGAAACTTACTTAGAGAAACCAGGGTATTTGTTTCAACCCTGGACAAACAGAAAAACAAACGAAGAGGTCCTTGAGAAGTTTCAGAACAATAAAAACTAGTTAAAATGATAAGAAAAAAAAAGAGTCAAAATTTCTTAGACATGTCATGAGAAGACAGAAGTTGTAAGAACTTAACGACGACTGGAAAATTCAAATGAAGAAGGGAGAGAGGAAGGCCAAGAGAAAAATGTCTCAGTGGACTGACCAGATGGCAAGGGAAACAAAGAAGAGCATCTGATTCATTTTAAACACCATGGACGGCACAAGGTGGAAGAGCATGATCGCCAACGAGTACGGCACATAATAATAACAGAAAAAATAAACAGTGAGTTCTAAAATGTAAAGTACAGATATCAGTGTCATAGGAAGCAAGAGAAGGCTAGGACCGGAGGGAATGGAGACAGGTCTTGTCTGTAGCAGTGAGTCGCAGCTTCTTGGAAAGCTGAATGAATGAACGAATAGGAAACATTACAAGTGTGAGGAAGAGAGGAAACATTACAAGTGTGAGGAAGAGAGGAAACATTACAAGTGTGAGGAAGAGAGGAAACATTACAGGTATGAGGTAGAGAGGAAACATTACAAGTGTGAGGAAGAGAGGAAACATTACAGCTGTGAGGTAGAGAGGAAACATTACAGATGTGAAGTAGAGAGGAAACATTACAAGTGTGAGGAAGAGAGGACAACATTACAGGTATGAGGTAGAGAGGAAACATTACAAGTGTGAGGAAGAGAGGAAACATTACAGGTGTGAGGTAGAGAGGAAACATTACAGGTGTGAAGTAGAGAGGAAACATTACAAGTGTGAGGAAGAGAGGAAACATTACAGGTGTGAGGTAGAGAGGAAACATTACAAGTGTGAGGAAGAGAGGAAACATTACAGTGTGAGGTAGAGAGGAAACATTACAGTGTGAAGTAGAGAGGAAACATTACAAGTGTGAGGAAGAGAGGACATTACAGGTATGAGGTAGAGAGGAAACATTACAGGTGTGAGTAGAGAGGAACATTACAGGTGTGAGGTAGAGAGGAAACATTACAGGTGTGAAGTAGAGAGGAAACATTACAAGTGTGAGGAAGAGAGGAAACATTACAGGTGTGAGTAGAGAGGAAACATTACAGTGTGAGGAAGAGAGGAAACATTACAGGTGTGAGGTAGAGAGGAAACATTACAGGTGTGAAGTAGAGAGGAAACATTACAGTGTGAGGAAGAAGGAAACATTACAGGTGTGAAGTAGAGAGGAAACATTACAAGTGTGAGGAAGAGAGGAAACATTACAAGTGTGAGGAAGAGAGGAAACATTACAGGTATGAGGTAGAGAGGAAACATTACAAGTGTGAGGAAGAGAGGAAACATTACAGCTGTGAGGTAGAGAGGAAACATTACAGATGTGAAGTAGAGAGGAAACATTACAAGTGTGAGGAAGAGAGGACACATTACAGGTATGAGGTAGAGAGGAAACATTACAAGTGTGAGGAAGAGAGGAAACATTACAGGTGTGAGGTAGAGAGGAACATTACAGTGTGAAGTAGAGAGGAAACATTACAAGTGTGAGGAAGAGAGGAAACTTACAGGTGTGAGGTAGAGAGGAAACATTACAGTGTGAGGAAGAGAGGAAACATTACAGGTGTGAGGTAGAGAGGAAACATTACAGATGTGAAGTAGAGAGGAAACATTACAAGTGTGAGGAAGAGAGGACACATTACAGGTATGAGGTAGAGAGGAAACATTACAAGTGTGAGGAAGAGAGGAAACATTACAGGTGTGAGGTAGAGAGGAAACATTACAGGTGTGAAGTAGAGAGGAAACATTACAAGTGTGAGGAAGAGAGGAAACATTACAGGTGTGAGGTAGAGAGGAAACATTACAAGTGTGAGGAAGAGAGGAAACATTACAGGTGTGAGGTAGAGAGGAAACATTACAGGTGTGAAGTAGAGAGGAAACATTACACGTGTGAGGAAGAGAGGAAACATTACAGGTGTGAAGTAGAGAGGAAACATTACAAGTGTGAGGAAGAGAGGAAACATTACAGGTGTGAGGTAGAGATGACACATTACAGATGTGAAGTAGAGAGGAAACATTACAAGTGTGAGGAAGAGAGGAAACATTACAGGTATGAGGTAGAGAGGAAACATTACAAGTGTGAGGAAGAGAGGAAACATTACAGGTGTGAGGTAGAGAGGAAACATTACAGGTGTGAAGTTGAGAGGAAACATTACAAGTGTGAGGAAGAGAGGAAACATTACAGTTGTGAGGAAGAGAGGAAACATTACAGGTGTGAAGTAGAGAGGAAACATTACAGGTGTGAGGAAAAGAAGAAACATTACAGGTGTGAGGAAGAGAGGAAACATTACAAGTGTGAGGAAGAGAGGAAACATTACAGGTGTGAAGTAGAGAGGAAACATTACAGGCATCAGGTAGAGGGACTATGCAAACAAGAACGTCAGAAAGAGTTATAACTAAAATGTAAAGATATTACCGTATGTTAGAACAACAACAACAAAAAAAGTCCACAGAGAGGTAAACTACTGGGAGTCGCGATCCAGTGGGGCTCGTCAGCCTTACCGGGTTAGGAACTTGTCAGGATAAAGCATTTTCTGAAAACAGCATCACTCTGCTGATCTGAGGATTTGCGTGCTTGTCTTTCTCTCCCTGAGTTTTCAGCACAATTTCCCCCCCCCCCTTTTCTTTCTGCATCCAGCACAGTTTCTCGGGAATCCAGTAACGCGCCCCCCTCAATCACCCAACCACCCCCCGTTGACATTCGACACAATACCTGGACGTTAGTCTGTTACAGTAAAATCTGTACCATTAGCCAGGATGTCAGCCTGAACCAAAATTCCGAAGTT
The DNA here is from genome assembly GCA_009760885.1 of Achatina immaculata. Taxonomy (NCBI): domain Eukaryota; kingdom Metazoa; phylum Mollusca; class Gastropoda; order Stylommatophora; family Achatinidae; genus Lissachatina; species Lissachatina immaculata. The sequence continues at coordinate 98,021,090 of CM019691.1, forward strand.
AACATAGAAATATACTAGTATTAAAGGGGTTATCAAGCTAACAGTGCAGTCTGTAGCACATTCCACTCTCGGGCCTTTAAAGTTTTAATATATCTCACAAACATTTCACCCACCCACGCATGCACTGGAAGTTTTATAGGCTAGGACCAAGCTGGAATTTAAATTAACTTCAGCTTGACGGAACCGAGATGAAAAACTGGCACAACATCCGGGCAGTTAACTCCTGACCAAGAATGCAGGTTTAGATCCGAGTCCAGCATGAGAATCGTCTATCTTACTTATTCTCTGTGGTTACTTATGAAGATGTAGATCCATTCCTTATCGAAATAACTCCTTCGTTCAACATTGTTCAGGATGGAAGCAGGTTAAAGTGTAAAAGCTGCGCGAGCTGATGAAATAAGGGACATAACTCATAATAACACGTAAATGTAGCTGAATAAAATAAATTACATGCTCTTCTACCACAATCTTAAATCTCCTGTTCAGAACCGTGCAAAACTATGCTAAAACTTGACTGGAAGCGTCTAGTTTAATGTACAGGCATTCAGCAGATCTATTTCCTTTTTCTGCAGATTGTATTTATAATTACATTGAATTTTTGATACGTTCAAGGATAAAACGTTCATATTCATCCTAGGAGAAGAAAAAACAATGTAGCAACTTCCGCTTCTTGAAACACAAAGCAGTAAACAGAAAAGAACAAGTAAAGAACAATGGAAACTGAGTAAATGTGTCTGTACATTCTATCCAACACACAAACTCACAGGCTGCAAGATGTGTGAATATGTTACATCATCATCATCATCATGTGCCATGCCCGTAGACGTTGGGTGTGATGCTTCTCCATAGATCTCGGTCCTTGATTTTTTTTCAGCTGGTGATTTTTGTGTCTTCGCGTTAGGCTGTCCATAATTATTTTTCTTTCTTGATCTTCCCCAGCCTATTTTCCCCATTTATCTTTCCTGTTATTAATGTGTTTTCAAACCCAGTTCGTTGTTTGTCCAATGAACGGTCGATGACTGTCGTTTTCTTATGAATTTAATTAGGTTCCTTTCTACATTTGCTTTTGTTAGACATTCCTTGTCCATCATCTTTGCTGGCCAATGTATTTAATATTCTTCTAACAAACCACATCTCTGTTGCCTCTGGTGATCTCTGCATCGATCTGTTGATTGCTCGTGACTCACTCTCATAGAGTAGATTGTGCTCAGTGTAGTATTTTAGAACTCTCTTTCTGATGTTCAGTGACAAGAGATGCATTGCTCAAGATGGTTCTCATTTGTGTGGAAAATGTTTAGACTTGGCATATTCTGTTCTCGATTTCAGAGATGCACTTCCAGTCTGATGTCACTGGCTTGGTCAAATGTTTACATGTATCCACATGTTTCAAGGTTGTTCCTTATATTTTAACACTGCATTTAGGTGAGCTCTTCTTTTGTGATATGACCAATGTTTATGTTTTCTTGATGTTTAGAATATGCGTTGTTGCAGTTGTCTGGTTTTTCTCAAACATGTGGTCCACATTTACGCTTCTTTTCTTTCTTTTGTTTTTTTTTTCCCTCCATTGTTCATATTTATACACGAATAAGATAAAAGTTGAAACATCAGAACTGTGTTATAATCACTGAATAAAGCTGCTCCTCTATGTTAACAAAAAGGATAATTCTGTAACGAGAATTATACACACACACATACATACTTACATACCTGCATACACATAAATACATATATACATACATACATACAAGGACGAGTCAAAAAGTAACCGCAAATGAAGGGATGTAACCACTGGAATATATATGAAAAGATTTTTTAGCTTGTCTAGGAGACTTTTCATATAACGATCTGTTTCAGTGGTTGACTTGCTGTCGCTTTTTTTACTCATATATATATATATACAACCTGTATTAACTACTCCGCATATATGAATTATACAAGCACAGCATACTGTCCACATGTCAGATATTCATATATGCATATGTCATTCATTCATTCATTTGCATGTCCCTTTCGGAACTTTGCCTCCCTAACAGCACTCCTGTAGGCCTCTCGGTTGTGAGCAAGATGGCCTGTTGCTGATGCATCCAAATGCAATTATGTAAATGCGTATGTATTTCAACATAAATGGTTATGTAAATCTGTATTCAAACATTCACGCCGATATATAAAAAAAAAATTCACAAAATCGTGCTCAAAGACTTTAGTACGCGTAAATCCACTCATTCAAAGCCTCACTTTCTCATCATCATCATCATGTGCCGTGCCTACTGGCGTTGGCTATTATGCTTCTCCAGAGTACACGATCCTTCATGCAGGCCATCAGCTCAGTTGGTGATCTCCTCTCACACCATCCCGTCAGACTGTCCAATATCATTTCTCTTGGTCTTCCTCTTGATCTTCTTCCTTCTATTTTTCCTGTTGTTATAATATTTTCAATGCCCCCTCTTCTCATTGCATGTCCTATGAAAGTACATTGTCTCTCTCTTATCTTTTTGACAAGGTTTTTTGTCTCTCCAGCTCTTCTCCTACATTCTTCATTAGTCACTTTCTCACATACAGATAAATAAAACACGCGAATAAATACACCGACCTAACAGAGGACATGCATATAATTGTATTTATCACGTTCATTTGTTCATTTTACTTTGACGAATTATGTGTATTTACAGTTACAAACTTAAGTTATCACACTTAAATATTTTCGACATATTAAACGTTATGATAATTTAGAGAAGGCAGTCTTGGGAAGGTACATAATAGGAAAAAGAAAGAGACAAAGACCAAGGCGAAGATGGCTGCAAGACATCGTTGATGATCTGCAAATAGACGCATCAGCAGCAGGGCATCTTGCTTGCAACCGAGAGGTCTTCAGGAGAGCCGCTAGGGAGGCAAAGTTCCGCAAGGGAGATGCACATGACTGACTGATTGACTGACTGACAGTTACAGAAAGCCACACAACACACATACATGACTACATGTTTCAGTTACAGTCTCCATGAGCAAACTACATACATAGAATATCATTTATATTTTACATACATGTGCATGAAAACACATGTGCACAAATGCTTATGTAATACATGTGATCGTACTTGCAAGCTGGTGATGGATGGATGGAGGGATGGATGGATGGATGGATGGATGGATGGATGGATGGATGGATGGATGCGTATAGAAATGTGCCTCTACATTTATCTATGTGTTTGCATAGAAAACTTGCAAGGGAGTGGAGAGTGGAGGTTTACTTCGTACAGCGGAGGCACATGAGGCTTGATATCTTTGACAAATGAAGGCGTTATCTCCATGCCACTCGCCGTATCACACCAGCCACTTTATCACACACTCAGCTCTCTACACTGCGCACAAATAGTTGAAGCAAAACAAAGATATCAGACGCAGAAGAAAACAGGACCATGCAATGTTAGAAGAAGTTTTCAACAGTAATGAAGGATAGAAGCGACGCGTACATCAAAGTTGCTTCTCAAACTTCGAAAATATAGATCAGACCACAACCTCGTAAACTGTTTGGAACTGTGGCCCAAAGGAGCTCATCATTCTTAGAGAATTAGGAATTTGTCAGTATAAAACACTTTCTGGAGACAGCATTCCTCTGATCATCTTGGGATTTGCGTATTTTGTTTTGCTCTCTCTGACAACTAGTTTCCAGCACAATCCCTTGTAACCAGTACAGTCTCGTAGACACCCAGTACAGTCTCCTGAGCAACCAGCACAATCCCCCAGGCAATTACCATAATTCCCCCCCCGGCAACCACCACAGCCTAGTTGTACACAGCAGAGTTCCCCTGGCAACCAACAGTCTCCTGCACTCAGCACGGTCTTCTGCATTTACCCACCCTCCAGGCAATCCGCACAGCCTCCCTGGCACAATCTCACGGACACCCGACACAGTCTCTTTGTAACTATCAGTCTCCAGGGACCCAGCACAGTCTGTTGCATCCAGCACAGTCTCTCAGGCACCCATCACAGTCTCCCACGACCCCAGCAAAGTGCCCCCTGCAATCACGCGGTCCCCTTGGCATCTAGTACAGTCTCAGTAACCAGCATAGTTTATCCCACTCATTGTATCCTGCCAGGTACAGCCACCACAAAGGGGGGGGGGGGTCCAGTCAGTGCATTGTTCGGGGGGGGGGGGGTCAGGAGTTTTCCGTTTTAAGAGTGGGCTTGAGGACTGGGGCGAAAGACAGGCGGTTGTGAAAAACCCTGGCGGAAACTCCATGTGCCTTGAGCACCTAAAGGTTCAGAGAGAGAGAGAGAGAGAGAGAGAGAGAGAGGCTTTGCTGGTCAGATATCGACCGCATCAATCAAAAGATACATTCTGTGAAAGATGGTCACAGCAACATCTAGTTTGTTGTTGGAGACACTGGTATGTTGTTGGAGAGACTGGTAGGTCATAGCAACATCTAGTTTGTTGTTGGAGAAACTGGTAGGTCACACCAACATCTAGTTTGTTGTTGGAGAGACTGGTAGGTCGTAGCAACATCTAGTTTGTTGTTGGAGAGACTAGTAAGTCACAGCAACGTCTATTTTGTTGCTGAAGAGACTGGTAGCTCACAGATACATCTAGTTTGTTGTTGGAGAGACTGGTAGGTCACAGTAACATCTAGTTTATTGTTGGAGAGACTAGTAGGTCACAGCAACGTCTAGTTTGTTGTTGAAGAGACTGGTAGGTCACAGCAACATCTAGTTTGTTGTTGGAGAGACTGGTAAGTAACAACAACATCTAGTTTGTTGTTGGAGAGACTGGTAAGTCACAGCAACATCTAGTTTGTTGTTGGAGAGACTGGTAAGTTAAGTTTCTGAAGCTAACATTTTGTTGAATTTACTCTCTAAGACAACGTATCCGATTTACAGTTAATCATAGATGATCAAATAGTTGACTTTTGCATGATTGCATTGCTACTTGACATAGTAGCGGATAAGAAAGTTGAGATAAAGCTCAAGTCATTTAGAAACAGAATTCATTACCCGTCTCAGCACGTTTGTAATTGTTATCAAATTTAAGCGAACAGATATTGTTACATCGATACCACCCTGTCAAACCACGCCTACTACTGCTCTCTGACAGGATTTCTTGTCGGACTCATTAGAAATAACTACCTATAATTATTTTAGATGCGAATATAAATACTCCAAAATTTGCAAATTTCTTCTATTACAAAGGCAGATTAAACAAAGAAAACTTAAATATTTTAGACATATTAAACGTCATGAGAGTTTAGAGAAGACAGTCTTGGAAGGTACATAATGAGAAAAAGAAAGAGAGGAAGACCAAGGCGAAGATGGCTGCAAGACATCGTTGATGATCTGCGAATGGACGCATCGGCAGCAGGGCGTCTTGCTTACAGCCGAGAGGCCTACAAGAGAGTTGTTAGGGAGTCAAAGTTCAGCAAGGGGCTTGAAAATGACTTACTGACTGACTACTACAAAGTATCTAAAATGTAAAACACACACTTCCTCTGTGCTGAAAAAGGTGTGTTTAGTAATTTTTTTTCAATCTTTTATCTGGTGAATCTCTCAAAAGTGCAAATTAGCATTCGTTCGCACTTGAGATATGTATCTGTACATCCAGCTTCAACAGTGCCAGCTGCAGATCTTACCCTCTGTGCGCTTTGAATTAGGGCAACCGCAAACACAGAGACGTGCAGTGAGAATGTGACAATTAGTATGAAACAGAGCGGCGGTGACAGAACTCTTGGCTGCAGAGAATGTGCCAATGAATGACATTATTTGACGAAAGTTTCTGCAGAAGATTGTTTAGACATCAGTACTGTGCTGTTCGACGTTGGTCTGCAAGCCTCAAGACAAAGGAGCCACTTGTCAGTTGTGATGGCACATAAAGAAGTGGAAGACCTTGTACTGCTGCTGGTGAAACGCATCGAGCTCGTGTTGGTGAAGTCGCTGAATAGATTCTTCGCATCTCTCTGGGAGATCTTTCAAGTTGGCGTGGCAGTCCCACGTTCAGATAGTGAGAAGCCCTGAGATAGAAGCGTCTGTTCGCAATGGAAGGCTTGACTGTCCAATGCATGGATGAAATAAAAGAACGCTCATTGCTACCTGCATCTGACCGTGAAAGTGATACAGTCAAGATCAATATTGTGACAATAAATGAAAATTGAACTCATCGTTCTGAAGCAGAACTTAAAAGAATATAAATTGTGTTTCTTTGCTGGAGGTCGCCTGCACTAAGAAAAAAGAATTTATGCACAACTTCATTTAACAAAGTCATGCTTACACGCTTGTTTCTGGATCTTATGGATGCGGTGTACTCATGAATAAAGCCAAGTCAGTTTATTCTGAAAGGCTATTATGAAACACTTCAAACATCGAGAACATGATTTTGAAGAATTTACTTTTTATAGAGTAGCCTATGTTTTAATATAATAACGTTCAGCCACACTTTCGCGAGAAAACACTTACCCACTTACCAGGGAGACAACTACCCTAACACTAGAGAGAGAACATCTATCCAAACGCCAAAGAAAGAACAGCTATCCACACTCCAGCAACAGAACAAAAACCCACGTGTCAGTGAGAGAACAGCTACCCAAACACCAGCGAGAGAACAACTACCCAAACACCAGCGAGAGAACAACTACCCAAACACCAGCGAGAGAACAACTACCCAAACACCAGCGAGAGAACAACTACCCAAACACCAGCGAGAGAACAACTACCCAAACACCAGCGAGAGAACAACTACCCAAATACCAGCGAGAGAACAACTACCCAAACACCAGCGAGAGAATAACTACCCAAACACCAGCGAGAGAACAACTACCCAAACACCAGCGAAAGAACAACTACCCAAACACCAGCGAGAGAACAACTACGGAGATTCTGAGGTTTGAGTTCCCTGCCTTATCACATCCTCGTTTGATATTACAGCTCTAAATTGATTTCACAAGTTCTGTATGCTCAGACAACACCTCTCAGGACACCCAGCTCAGACAACACCTCTCAGGACACCCAGCTCAGACAACATCTCTCAGGACACCCAGCTCAGACAACATCTCTCAGGACACCCAGCTCAGACAACACCTCTCAGGACACCCAGCTCAGACAACATCCCTCAGGACACCCAGCTCAGACAACACCTCTCAGGACACCCAGCTCAGACAACATCTCTCAGGACACCCAGCTCAGACAACATCTCTCAGGACACCCAGCTCAGACAACACATCTCAGGACACCCAACTCAGATTCGGGCCGAGCCGTAAACACAGAGATGAATCTGTCATTTCTACCATCATCCTTTCCCTGACAGGATCACGAAACTAGTGGAGCTTTGACAGAAGCATGCAGAGTACCGAGGAAATCAGGTAAACAAAAAGTTCCCTTCGGTTGTCTCTTTAGGTTTTATTTAAATACCTTGCCACTTTCCCCCCTCCTCTTTTCCAATAAACATAGAAATTACTTTATATCATATCATTTCATATGCGCCACTTTCGAAAAATAAAGACAACAGTTCGAAAACACACATACAAAGAAAGTATATACAATACATCAGTTACTCTTTAGCGATACGTTTCAAGTTTTTAAATAATTTATATTCTTATCTGGTGGCAAAGAAATTACTTTAGAATAATTAATATTCTTATCTGATGGCAAAGAAATTACTCTAGAATAATGTATATTCTTAACTGAATGCAGCAAAATTACTTTAGAATCGTTTATAATGACTGCGCTCGGCGCAGTGACATTAACATGTTTTGCAGAAGCGCTGTCTCTAACAATACATCAGTACTGGGGGTTTAGAATGAATGACTGTATGACAGTGGTTCCCAACCAACAAAAGTCCACGGACCCCACCACCGCTATTTCAAAATCTAGGCCATGGACCCCCACATGTTTTATATCTATAGGGTAGTTATGTGCATGCGAAAGAATTTTTTTTCAGAAAATGTGTGTAACCTTTAATGAGTAAACGCTACACTACGCTAAAAAAAAAAAAACAGTACAAAATATCCAAATTTCAAAATGACAGTAATGTAATTAAGAAAAAAATAGACGGCAATTAACCTTCTTACTTGTTCTGACAAGTGAAAATAAAATGAAATGTGTGAGGCTGACCAACCTAAGTACAATGTGAGAAATCATGGCTCTGTTTATTTTGAACAATCGCTTCTACATCTGATTCAATATTTCCTATTTGTAGGCGTCAAAAAAAGTTATTTTCTACACAAATTTAGCAGTGAAAATAATTTTTAAAAAAAAAAAAATTCCATGAGTTGTTTGTCACGGTCCAGCAGGACAGGTTCCCCGGGCCACTAATTGGGAACCACTGACGCAGAATATTAATTTCTGAATAAATATTTCCAAAAACTGTACTCTTGATTAATCTACCTGAGGCAGATAAAACTAACCCATGTCTGAGCTAGTTATTGGCGATAATCGACGCGGATGTACTGTTATCACTTACGTGTCGATACCATTTCAAAACAATGGCAAGCTGTCCTTATTTAAGTATAAATACCCGTATTAAAATTAACCAGATCTATAGGCTATTTGAGTCGAGACGAGTGTAGGCAGCGTACTTTGACACTGAAGTCATTCTTGCGCTATAGATTACTGTATCCGATGTATTTGATTCATTTTGTATAACAGAATGCTTCCTTTTGCGTTCTTAATGAAACTTACTAAGGAATTAACGCAATTTCAGAAAGGTCTCAATAGGAAGCTTGGGGTTCGTGTGTTCATAATTCCGAGTACCAATTTCAAGTGATGGAATATTGTGGTTTACTTTTGATCGCAAACAAAAATTAACAACAAACAGCAGGATTTTCTTTTCTCCATTTATTCTTAGCATTTTCTGCTATTGTCGTAACGATAAAACATCCAGAATGTCTGCTCCTGAACCTACGGCTACTCAAGAAGCCAGAAAGCTACCGAATGCTGGCATCTCAGACAACTGTCGCTCGTCCTCTAAAAGCAGTTTTTCTGCTTATCGACGTCTTCTCCCATCTGAGCTCCCGCGTGACAATATCGCCGAGAGGTTTATGACGCGATCAGATACATCATTGATGTTTCATGATGTCAGGCACCCGGTCAACGTCTTACAAGAGTATTATGAAGGAATGCCCTTGTTTTACTCCCTTTGCCCCCAGATGCCTAAGACGTTTAAGCCAGTGTTGTTGTATCATTCATATGACGATGATTGTCACTCTCGTGCTACGGGCACACTTCATGAAAACTTGAACACCACTGACATCGACGGTAAACTTCATAAAAACTTGAATATCATTGACATCAATGGTAAACCTCGTGAAAACTTGAACACTACTGACATCAACGGTAAATTTTATGAAAGTTTAAACGCCGCTGACATCAACGGTAAACTTCAAGAAAACTTAAGCACCGCTGACATCAATGGTAAACTTCAAGCAAACTTGAGCACCACTGACATCAAGGATAAACTTCATGAGAACGTAAGCATCACCGGCGTAAACTGTGAACTTCATGAAAACTTGAACACCACTGGCGTCAATAGCAACATTCAAACACGAGATCAACCGACAGAAAAGTGTCGTGGCGAGACTGACAAGCACAAAGTGGCTCATATGTATCATGTGAAGAGAGATGACTGGTTACATCAACCAATCATGGAAGGAATCAGTGATGATACGAAGCTTATGGTAATGAGATCGCCGTCGCTGGCAAAGGATGAATCCTACAAAACTACAAACCCTCAGCATTGTTCTAACGACTCGTTGTTTAATCTATCCAAGTGTGGTGCAAGGTCTGAAGAAAAATCGATCATACGTAAACATGATTCATATTCGACGTCCGATACAAATACGGATCATGAATCCAGCTGTTACAGTTCAGTTTTTAACAAGCCATGTCCTTATCCGATATTCGACTTTGACACTTCGAAAATATATTCGCATATAGTGTGTACAGACAGTACTGGCTTCATGAAAGCCTTTCTTAATGATGAAAGCTTTGTAAGCGGGATTTATAATCCAAATATATGTGGTTCTCAGCATTTGCCAGAAAGTCCTCCAGATTCTTCCATGGTCAGTTCTGCAGTGCCTACCCACAAAGGTTTTCGTGCATATTGTGGGTGTCATTGCTGTCAGGCATTAAATTATCCCTATTATATTCACGAAGATAGTGTACCAAACTGGGAAACATATTCCTCAAACTCCAGTCTCACGCGTGATCAGGAATTATGGATGTTTCCTCCATCTTACCAGAGTTTTTTTCATGGTAATACCGCTACAGTTCCACCAGCATTTAACGACCAGTTTCTTTATCCTTGTTTAGCAATTCCAGGTACTGAGAGTGCTAACGGAGCTATGGAAAGTGATTCGCAGCGAATAACCTGCCATATGTGTCAGTCGGTGCACCCTACAACAGTCAGATACAAGAACCATTTGAAAGTTCATTCAGGTTTGTATAGTACCTTTTCTCTAGATGGACCAGATTCGCACGAATGTATGTGGCAGCGGATCTAATTTGCTATTGCAGTTTCTTGTACAAACTCATTTAAAACAATGCGTCGACTTTCGATAATGATTCAGCTGTAGTTTATTTCGTATTTCCATATAGCTTCCTTATTTTCAGCATCCACATACAGTCCTTATTTTATTGCGAAATGAAATTAATATTATTTGAAAGCTAAAAGGATTATTTCCCTTGGATTTTGAAGCCTAACAGAGTATCTCTGTAAGAAATGGCGAGGATTTTGTGATGTGCACGACTAGAAGATGTAAACTAAGTGTTTCTATGGCAGCTGAATTGAATCAGGTTTGTGGGGGGGGGGGTAGTGGTAGGGGAAGGGGGTAGTGGTGGGTGGGTGGGAGAGAGAGAGAGAGAGAGGAGAGACGGGAAACATTAGCAGATAAAAAGTACAGAAACCTAGTATAGCACTGGCGTTGTTTCCCCTTTCCTTGTGCATAGTAATAATACCTGAACAGTTTCATTCGCCTGTGACAAGTGCTAGACTTTCTCTGTCCTACACACAGACATTACTTTCTCTGTGCTACACACAGACATTACTTTCTCTGTCCTACACACAGACATTACTTTCTCTGTCCTACACACAGACATTACTTTCTCTGTCCTACACACAGACATTACTTTCTTTGTCACACACACAGACATTATTTTCTCTGTCATACACACAAACATTACTGAACTTGCACTAACTATAGTTTTCTCATCACACTGAAACTACTGTTTTCTCATCACACTAATATTACTGTTATCTCATCACTGATATTAATGTTTTCTCATCACTAATATTACTATTTTCTCATCACACTAATATTACTGTTATCTCATCACTAATATTACTGTTTTCTCATCACACTAATATTACTGTTTTCTCATCACACTAATATTACTGTTTTCTCATCACACTAATATTACTGTTATCTCATCACTAATATTACTGTTTTCTCATCACACTAATATTACTGTTTTCTCATCACACTAATATTACTGTTTTCTCATCACACTAATATTACTGTTATCTCATCACTAATATTACTGTTTTCTCATCACACTAATATTACTTTTAGCTCATCACTAATGTTACTGTTTTCTCATCACACTAATATTACTGTTATCTCATCACACTAATATTACTGTTATCTCATCACACTAATATTACTGTTTTCTCGTCATACTAATATTACTGTTTTCTCATCACACTAATATTACTGTTACCTCATCACACTAATATTACTGTTACCTCATCACACTAATATTACTGTTTTCTCATCACACTAACACTTCTGTTTTATCATCACACTGAACTACTGATTTCTCATAGCACTGGATACTATTGCTTTCTCGTCGCTAAGATTTGATTTTTTTTTTATCTCGTGCAGCAGACAAGCCCCATAAATGTGGGTGTGGTCGGGCATTTGCCCGAAACGAGGAGCTAACCAGGCACAAGAAAATTCATTCAGGGCTCCGACCATTTCGCTGTCCTCTGTGCGGGAAAACTTTTGGACGCAAGGATCACCTTAACAAGGTTATTTCTCATGCACACATCTCACAAGGGGGGGGGGGTAATAAGTAAATATAAGGCTAAATGTATAAATATACACAAAGTCACTGCAGTAAAAACTATGATAACTACTTAAACAAACGTAGGAACAGCTTTATTTAACGAGCACACAGTTAGGTTTCGGTTTACACACAAAAGCAAACGGGGCTAATAAATAGGGAAAGGAGATAAAATATAGATTAACATGAACTGTATACAACAAATAAGAATGGAAAAGAAAATATTAGGAAAAAACGTGGGAGCGCTTAGCTGTGACCTGCAAGAAGCTGTGTCCGCGAGTGCTTGTGGTGGAGTAGTTTGAATGTTTAAATAAAGACCTGCGTGAGGTGTGATAGGTGATTCATCTCACACTTCTCGTGAATGAACAGGATCGCCAAAAAAGTGATCAAAATATCATCTTTTTCGTCTTCTTTATCATGCAGGTATCAGTAAATCAAATGTCAGTGCTAGCATGATATGGCGCATAACCGCATACAACGCGGACGCCATGTGGACTCGGACTTGTTGTGCCTCTTCAGATCCTGTTAATTCCTTTGTACAGCGTGATTCTTCCCTCCATCCCCTCTCCACCCTTTTTGGTGGTAATAAAAACCCCCTCTCACTCCAAGGATTGCGTTACACTTTTGTTTTCTACATTTAAAAAAAAACATCAGCCGAAGTAGGATAAATCGTTCATCAAATATGCCCATTCTTGTTGAGAGAGCGTAGTTCCTTTATTCTGCAACATTTTCTTGTGCCTTCACTCCCTAGCTGGGTCTTTTCCATCGGAAGATCTTAATGTTATTCTAAATGAGTGTTCAAACTGAATCCACAGCACTCATCTTTGCAGTAAATGTATCACTACTTATCTCACGAACTCAGTGCCAGGCTGTGTAATAGAACATCCTGACCCCCAAAGCTACGCATTGTGCTCTCGTAAAGACTGCCCTACAGTATGGTTCAGAGACATAGGTTATGACCAAGACAATACAACAGAGGATACAAACATTCATGAGCTACTGCTTGAGGAGGATTTTAAACATTAAATGGCAGGACAAGATCAGGAACAAGGAGGTCTGGGACAGGGCAAGATAAGAACCTATGAACCTACAAATCATGTATAGGAAATGGAAATTTATTGGCCACACTCTGAGGGAAACTCCACACCAGCATAGCAAGGCAGGCACTGACATGGAATATTTAAGGAAATAGAAAACGAGGGAGGCCTAGACTTGCTTGGAGAAGAGAAATTATGACTGCTCAGAGACATGGGATACACATGGAAGGAAGTAGAGAACATGGATAACTGGAGAGCTTTTATCCGTGGCCTCAAGGGAAATGATGATGATGATGATGAAATTTTATCTTCAGTAAGTAAAAACATAAATATAAACGTTAGATATTTCTAATGGTAATAGTCAAAATGGATCCTTATTTTCTATAAAGAGTGTCAAGAGACTAAAGAGCCGAAATACGTCACTTTCCTGCTTGTATGAAAGGGAAAATTTTCTGTCAAGAAATTTCTGACATCGGGAAGTTTTCCACTCCATAGCTGAAATGTGCCTGTGGGTGAATGTGTCAACTTTTTCTGTGAAAATGGATAACTGGTTTAAAATATTTGTTCTCCACGAAATAAAATGTAGAAAACTGTCAATCATTTGCATGTCCTTTGCGGAACTTTGCCTTCATAACAGCTTTCCTGTAGGCCTCTCGGTTGTAAGCAAGATGCCCTGCTGCTGATGCATCAATTTGCAGATTATCAACGATGTCTTGCAGCCATCTTCGCATTGGTTTTCCTCTCTTTCTTTTCCCCATTATGTACCCTTGCAAGACGGTCTTCTCTAGATTATCATGACGATTTAATGTGTCCAAAATATTTAAAGTTTTCTCTCTTTAATCTTCTTTACTAGCCAGCCTTCTTCAGTATTAAGTTATTGTAGTATGGATATATGTGCAACTCATTCTTACTTCCTCAGCACCGCACAACTCATCTGAATACCGCAGAAAAGAAGGTACATGTGTGCAGTGTAAATAGTTGCCTACAGAGGTACACTCGCTCCGACGCCCTCGCTCGCCATCAGTGGGCGGCTCATGGAATCAGAGCCCGGCTATCAAAATGGCGGTCGTTTTGTTAAATCTTTGAATGAATTTTGGTAAGTGATAGTGTTGAAACAACGCTGAAGTTAATACATCAAAATATACCCTTTTTTTCATTTATTCATGGTGAAGTGAACATATTCATATTTTTTTCCTCATTGGATGTGTCGGCGTTTCACTTGGTGGAACAGAAAACGAAGACATTTTCCCATAACTATAAAATTTGACAATAAACCACTAACGAAGTTTAGATGTCTCTTTCTAGAACGGCTACTGCATGGATATGTTTGCATCTTCAAATAATAACTGAACATTCATAAGAATATTAGTAATGTTTAGTGCCCAGTTTAGACTTGGTGTGTCCCAAAAACTGCAGTGTCGGATTTAGACTTTGTGAGGCAGAACTAGGTAAAGTTTTAGCTGTGTTGTCAAAGTTAGGTGCTTTTTTAATATTTGCCAATTTCTTGGCCTACAAATTACAACTCATTACCAAAACGGAATATTGGCCATGCACGATCATTGTTTTCTGTTCATTTGTTGAATAGTCTTTGGTTCTAAATGGGTGAAAACATTTACAAGGAGTGATTGATAAGTTCTCGGCCTAAAATACAAATACTTGAAATACACAGTTGATATTAGGTGTGCTTGTAGATCAGGTTAATGTAAGATTAAACACCAAGTTTGAAGAAATTAACTGCAACCAATTTTTTTTACAGGCTACTGAAGTGGTAAAGGTGGCAGAAATTGAGAAAATGGATACAATTTCTCATCGAGCAGTCATTCACTACCTCTGCATCAAGGGCTTATCATCAAAGGAGATCCATGAGGATTTTGTAGAGACTCTAGGGGAGAGTGCCCCTTCTTACAGCACAGTGAAGAAATTGGCAGCTCAATTCAAACATGGAAGGGAGAGTCTTGAAGTTGATCCCTGTCCAGGAAGACCAGGAACGGTAACCACCAGCAGAATCCATGGCATGATAATGGAGGATCGACAACTAACTGAGCGGTACATTGCTGCTGAGTTGGGCATCTCCTAGGAACATGTTCATGCCATTATTCACAATGATCTTCAAATGACAAAGGTCTCTGCTCGATGGGTCCCGAAACTTCTTGGAGCTGATCACAAACAACAGCGTCTCAACATGTCAAGAGATAATCTTGGCCATTTTTCTGCAGGTCTGTAATTTGTTGGTTTCATTCTTTCTTCTTTAATTTTATGATAGCCACATATATATGAGTCTGATTTTTGTTCGCTCATTGGTTGTACAGTCAGGATCTCTCTCTCTCTCTGTTAGTTATGTTGGTTATATGAGCAGCATATCTGTAGAATGTCTGGAAAGTTGTTTGATAAAGGGCAGAATGTCGGACGGGCCTGCATATCTATTTCTTAACCTTCTGGAAGTAAAGATCAATCAATTAGTCTTTCTCTATCTCCTCTTTCGTTCCAATTACCACCTCAGAACAGGTGCCAAGTGTCTGTGTCAGTTTCCATAGTAGATTGTCAAGAATTTACCCATGGAGACCATCTGGCCTACTCTTTTATGATTACCAGCTGTAGAGTGACTTTCAGCTGGTGCGACATTTAACACAAACATTCAGTCCCACTACCTAGAGAACAATGCACACAAACATTCAGTCCCACTACCAGAGAACAGTGGACACAAACATTCAGTCCCACTACCCAGAGAGCAATGGACACAAACATTCAGTCCCACTACCCAGAGAACAGTGGACACAAACATTCAGTCCCACTACCTAGAGAACAGTGGACACAAACATTCAGTCCCACTACCTAGAGAGCAATGGACACAAACATTCAGTCCCACTACCCAGAGAACAGTGGACACAAACATTCAGTCCCACTACCTAGAGAACAATGCACACAAACATTCAGTCCCACTACCAGAGAACAGTGGACACAAACATTCAGTCCCACTACCCAGAGAGCAATGGACACAAACATTCAGTCCCACTACCCAGAGAACAATGGACACAAACATTCAGTCCCACTACCCAGAGAACAATGCACACAAACATTCAGTCCCACTACCTAGAGAACAATGCACACAGACATTCAGTCCCACTACCTAGAGAACAGGGCATACAAACATTCAGTCCCACTACCTAGAGAACAGGGCATACAAACATTCAGTCTCACTACCTAGAGAACAGGGCATACAAACATTCAGTCCCACTACCCAGAGAACAGGGCACACAAACATTCAGTCCCACTACCCAGAGAACAATGCACACAAACATTCAGTCCCACTACCCAGAGAACAGGGCACACGAACATTCAGTCCCACTACCCAGAGAACAATGGACACAAACATTCAGTCCCACTACCTAGAGAACAATGCACACAGACATTCAGTCCCACTACCTAGAGAACAATGCACACAGACATTCAGTCCCACTACCTAGAGAACAATGCACACAAACATTCAGTCCCACTACCTAGAGAACAATGCACACAAACATTCAGTCCCACTACCTAGAGAACAGGGCATACAAACATTCAGTCCCACTACCCAGAGAACAGGGCACACAAACATTCAGTCCCACTACCCAGAGAACAGGGCACTTTATTGCTGGAGGGTTCATAAGGAAGGGAGGAAAAATCCCTGCTGCTTTTGACATCATTGAACCCGCAACTTCCAGCACCTGAAACGAACATCTAACCTGATACTACAACTCTGGCTGTGTACGAATATCTAGTCTTCATACACTGACAAACTATACACTGAACTCTGGTGTGCCTTGTCTTGCAGGAAAGTATTCTCCATTTTAAGAAGTTACTGCCAAACTGAGCAGGGGAGGATATGCCTGTCATTTTCCCCTGTAATGATAAATATAGCATAAACACTTTGTTAGATTTGCACTCACAACCCTTTGCTGTTTTACAAGTACCATAGTTAACCATCAAATTTTTCTAACCCTAAACATTTCCTCACCTCCCTGCAGTTTTTATATGCTTCAACCATTTTAAACAAAAGTGACAAAATAGAATTTGTCAGTGTTTCCAGCAGTCAATAACGGGTGATTTTGAGTTTAAAGAATTAACTCACATAAAGATTCATGTTTTTGTTTTTTGGTGTTTTTTTTTACACTTTAATCATTTTTTTCACAAAACACAGAAGCCCTTCATATTTTTAATCATTTATTAAGGAATAAACAATATCCATATAGACCTGTTGGAAAGGGCTTTCTGTATATAATGTAGATTGATACGAAAACTGGATACATTAATTTTCTGAGAATATACATTTTCCAAAAGGTTTCTGCTGTGAATATAACAAATTTTGATAGTAGCTAATTTTACAAAAGGACACAGTGTCCATATTATCATACAGACAATTTTAAGTAGACAAACCTTTGTACAAACTTACTGCATTATGTGTCAAGCAAAACATCTTGCTCGGTCATAATTTTATTTTACTGATAGTAAAAGTTTGTTATTTACTTTGGGACTGTCAGTGTTATGTTTCTGTCAGTATATATGAACCAAAGAAAACCAAGAAAATCATACCGTACTGTTAAATCCAAAATTTTTTTTATTTCTACACATATAGCCTAAAGCCACATAAGTTCTAGAATTTCTGAACCATCATTAACAAATCACCCTACAAAATACAGATTTTGTATCATGTCATCGAAACATATATGTGATAAATATTGTTGCAGATGTCTGTATTTTTTTTTTTTGGACCTGTCAAAAGACTAGCGAGATCAGTATCACAGTAGGCCACCTTTCCTTCTTTAGCTAGTGGAAGAGCAGACATCCATGTTTTGGTTGACTGAACTGCTTGCGTGAAAGCTGAACCACTAACCACTGCTGTGCAAAACATATTACCTAACCACTTCTTTTCTTGGCTGCCATGACCTTGTGAAATATTTATTGATCACTTATTGTATATTATTCACATAATATGTGATTTTATTAAAATTTTAATGACATCTGTCAATTACTTCTCTTGATAAGTTAAAACAACAATTTCACATTATACATTTTCCATTTTGTTGTTCCACGACGGCGCCGCTGACCAGTGATGAGCTCTGAGCGCAGGTTTACATTTGAGCTTTTTCTAAAGCACAGACCAAGTCAACAAACCAGTTTGGACATCATTTTTAGACATTTTTTTTTTTGCTGCTGAATCCAAAACATATGACAGATAATTGCCTCTTAGAAAAATAAAGGAATCAGCAGAAGCAGCCTGCTGCACTATGAAATGAAAAATTAACAAGAGTTAAATGATAAACAAAGATTGTTTTTTAGAGCAAGAGACATGAATATTAGATAAAATTGCTTGGAAAACGACAGTGCACAGCAGGCAAACACTTCACAATTATTAAAAACATATAGTAAAATAAAAGAGGAACAAGAATGAACAGTTACATGGCAAATTAGGAATTGCAAAAAATAGATAACGGGGTGCTCTTGCCTGACTTCTAATCACTGAAAAGTCTGGCATCTGAGGGAAGAAACTGACAATCAAAATGTTTGTGACAGGTCAAGAGAAGAAAGCAGTTCCGAAAAATGGACAGTGTTAAAACAGCAAGCATAAATATCATGTAAGAGATGGACAGACCAACTGGCACAAGGAAAAGACTAGCAACATATCCAGCTTCAAAGACCATACATAATGGAAAGTCATGGCCATCAGTGCTAATGAAGTATCATCTCATGATGATGATGAAGAATGTATCAGAAACATATAACTGGCACACTTCCTACTAATATCTGCAAAAATAGAACCATTTGCTTCTCAAACAATTAAACAGATGGCTTGAGCTCAGCAGCTGCTTGATCCCCAGTGGTATTAAGTGCAACTGGGTAAGTGCTGTCTCCAGGTACAGACATGACCAGCATCCATCTGTTTGTCGGTAGGTCAGCTTTGTGACTGTCCAGATATGTGTGAGCTGAGATCTCATACTCATGGCCAAAGAAAGTTCTATGGAATTATACACACAGAAAAATTAATTCAATGAGTAAAACATTTTATTGTTTTGTTTTGTATACTGTTTCACCCCCCCGCCCCCCAAACCACTCATCTCCAGCATTTAACATATTCTGGTATTCCTGTCCAAAATTTAAGACTATGAAATGTTAATTCCTGAAAAAAAACAAATGAATTTTATTTCATGGCATTACTTTAATTGTAATAATAAAGGAAAGAATCAAAGGTTTCTGCTGTCACATCTAACCTGTTTAACTACAGCTGGACAAGACCCCCACCTCATTCCCACAAAACTATTACTTGGAATTGGCCGTATCACAACAGCAAGTGCTTGAAGCAACAATCAGGCTTGTCATTACAGCACCTGTTACAGCTGTTTTTTTTTTTTTTTTGATCTGTGATTTACTAAAGTTCAATACAAAGTGCAGGACATTTTTTTAAAGCAGCAATATTACTGCAAGTTTAAAGTTGATGTGAATAATTGAATTATGCATTTCTAATTTGCATCATAGGACGGTAAAAGATAAAATGGATTTTGACCTTTCTGAAAGCAAGAAACAAGTTTTGAAAATAGCTAATGCAGTGTGACAACTGTACTCGGGTATAGGTGACATGTAGAATGTAAAAAAAAACTATATTCTGGCACTTACGTAATAAAATGTTTCTCTTCCACACACAAGTTCTGGTGTGTTTTGCAGTGCTGAATTATGCATTCTTCATTTGCCTGAAGTAGTATATAACAAAAATTGTGTTATTGTACTATGCTACTAATATATAAAACATACACACTCTTCAAATTATAATTCAGTGTGAAGCATACACACACTCTTAAGATTATAATTCAGTATGAAACATACACACTCTTAAGATTATAATTCAGTATGAAACATACACACACTCTTAAGATTATAATTCAGAATGAAACATACACACGCTCTTAAGATTATAATTCAGTATGAAACATACACGCACTCTTAAGATTATAATTCAGTATGAAACATACACACACTCTTAAGATTATAATTCAGAATGAAAACATACACACACTCTTAAGATTATAATTCAGAATGAAAACATACACACACTCTTAAGATTATAATTCAGAATGAAAACATACACATACTCTTAAGATTATAATTCAGAATGAAAACATACACACACTCTTAAGATTATAATTCAGAATGAAAACATACACACGCTCTTAAGATTATAATTCAGAATGAAAACATACACACGCTCTTAAGATTATAATTCAGAATGAAAACATACACACACTCTTAAGATTATAATTCAGAATGAAAACATACACACACTCTTAAGATTATAATTTAGAATGAAAACATACACACACTCTTAAGATTATAATTCAGAATGAAAACATGCACACACTCTTAAGATTATAATTCAGAATGTAACATAGAAACATACAGTATGAACTTTAATGAAAGGCACAGAATAAACCTGCACAGCTTTTTATACAACAAAGGTCCCCAGTCAGGCTGATACCTGTCACCAGACCTAAGCAGAGTGAACTGGACCTTGGGCAGAAGGGACGAGGCCAAGACAAAGATGGGGAGACAACATGGAAGAACACATATGAAATGCAAATAATGGAGAGAGAAAGCTAAGAACACAGACAGCTGGAGACAGATTGTGCCTGCCTTAAATGCTTGCAGTACTGAAGCGAGAGAGACGGGGGATGGGGGAGGGTTAGAGATTTTCTATAAAACTAACTTTTCTATAAAACTAAATTTTCTATAAATCTGAAAACTAATTTCATATAAAAAAGTACCATACATAATAAATCATTGTAATAACCAAGGAATAATTTCAAAACACCATCAAGAAGCAAGGAAATAAGAAAATCTGTATGAGTATTCAACAAAAGGGATATATATCAAAACTTAGCATAGGACCAAATCCGGGAGCACATCATGCAAATAAGTTTTTCTTTTTTTTTTTCTCAGGAGTATTCTGACTGGAGACTGCTTGTTCACAATCAGTTTTTTTTTTCTTTTGATAATAAGCTGAATATTTTTTAAAAATACAAACATTTTTAAAAGTCTAGAAACAATTTCTCCCTTTGATTTTGTCAACATAGTTTTGTGTTAACACATTAACCATATACTTTTCTTTCTTGAATATTGTCAGCAATAAATTGTTCAACTTGTTGACTGACTCTCATTTCAGTTGTATACTTTACAAACTGCCTCCTCTCCCTTTCTTATGTTTGTCTATATATACTGTATCACTGACATCCTTCTACTCTCTAGCCCTCAAACTTTTCCTTAAAATTGCACTCCTGGACCAAACTGATTATAAGTATTTTATTTCTAAGGAGTATTCTGACCAGAATACTCCTTAAAAATAAAATACTTATTTGCACAATGTGCGCCTGGATTTGAAACTTTCTCTATATCAATGTATCAAGCAGCCTGGTTAGCTGAGTGGTTAGGTGCTGGGTCTACTAATTTGGTGATACTGGGTTCAAGTCTCAGCAGTGGGACTTTTTTTTTTTCCTGGTACACATAAAAAAAACCCCAGAATTCACCCAGCCTCTAAAAATGGGTGCCAGAGAAATCTGAGAAGGTAAGTACAGCCAGGTGTGTTACTGACCACATCACACTTACACGTGCTGAAGATCGTGGAAATATGGGTCTAACACCGTATCCCACATATGGAAACGGGAATTTTACCGTTATCTTCTGTATCGATGTTGACTGTCATTAATTCAGCTTGTTATCAAAAGAAAAACTTGTAACTGTAAAAAAATGACAATGAGGATGCATTTTAATGCATTTCTCTTTCTGAAACATTGCTCCGGCCATCTGACAAATGTATATTTCAGCGAACATAGTAATTTATTTTTATACATTTAGCAAATAGGAAACAGCAGGGCTTGCATAGAGTAGAGTGACAGAGTACAGACCCATACAACATTGTACTCTGATTTTAGCATGGGGTAGCTTTTAAGTGCCTTGTATTTATTAATATTTTAACATAATGTGATCCACTGTTGATTAAGTTCATATGAGATATCACTCTGTGAGAGTGTTTCAATTACAATGAGACATTCTCTTGTTCAGCATTGCTAACTTTTCATCAAAATGATTGATTCTGGTAATTTTCTGCTAGCAGTGAGTTTATAGGGATGTTCTTTCTTGTATTTTACAGGGTATTTCAGTGTCTCATAATGCTTTCTTTTCTTTTGTGTCTATCAGTGTTTCCCAACCATTTTTGGATCATGCCCCACCTCAACGCCCCAAAGATTTTGATTTCTCATTCCTTCACTAAGCTTGTCCTTACTGGATATAGAATGTGGATAAGGCATTTGCATCTGTTGTGTTTGTATTGACCACTCCTTCTGCAAATTACTTTGCCATTTCCACATTGATACTGGTCAGTAGTTCCACTTCTCAGAAAGCTGACATAAGGATTGTTTTATGGTGTTGAGCTTATAAATCTTTGTTTCATGAACACTTGAACAAGTTACTTTCCCAGATGAATAAAATGTAAAACTTACTTACCAAGACAGGTTCATGTTCATACTCTAGTCTAATCAGTGGGTTCTTGTGCTCGATCTGCCAAGTGGTTTGGAAGGATTTGTCTTTCACGAGCTGTACAACCTGATGACGGGCCTTTTCTGTGCATCGGCTGAAGAGAACTGTATCCGAATAGAGGTAGAGCTGGAAGCACATGATATGAGGAGAAATGACCAGGGATTCAATAAAAACATGTGAAATGGCAATGTTTCATTGAGACACTGAGAATCTGAAAACTGTTAATAAAATTACTAGAAATAGGTAATTTAAATAATTTAAAAAATAAAGTTACAGTTGAAAACACAAATAGAAAGAAAAATTACAAGAACAGAGCTGTCAAGTGTGAGAAATGTATCTAAATATTATAAACTGAATCAATAGCTGTATTATTTTGCAACTGCCATGACTACAATGACAGTGTCATTTTTTTTTTCATTATTACAGTGACAAAAATAAAGATGATACCCTTTTTAACTTTGTAGTCACACATATTGGGACAACATGGACACATCGGGACAACATGTACACATAAGAAACTTACACCACCAGAATCAGGTGCAGCTGTCATCAGCATAAATGGCTGACCATATCGCAGCTTGTCCCCAATCTTAGCATGTTCACTGCCTCTAGATCAAAAAAAGCAACAACAACAAAAAATAAAAAGCTTGCAGTTTCAAAATCTGATAATATATAAAATAACCTAAGAAATAATTTTTTTAAAAAATAGTTACAATACTACAGTTCAGACTAATTTCTTTTATAATTCTTTTCTTGGTCTTGCAAGTTCATTAAATATACGTCTTATCTTATATCCTTCCCGTGCCATTAAACGTCACATAGGGCTCGCAGAGTAGTTCGCCAATTTTTCCTGTCTTCAGAGAGCCTTTCAACCTCATCAAGGGTTCAACCTCATCAAATATACATACATACATACGTACATATATATATATATATATAATTCTAATACAATATTTCATTGAATTAGGAGATGTTATTCATAGTAGTTTTATCTCTCTTTACTGCAAGCTGGATGTTCGCAGCAACTAATATAGGAAGATGCTGAAGTGAAAATATCACCTCTAACAGAAAGTGAACTGTAGTGACAGCTTAAACAACCAGATTGGACCCCAAAAGCAAACTTCTTGGCAGACTGAACCCACTGTGGTGAACCTACCCTGCTAGCCAGGTTGAGCATGTTAATAGGAGCATCAACAGAGAGGTGAAGTAAGGGTCTTAGCCAGCTCTGGTTTGTCAATTCAAATAACATCATGTTAGCATGGTCATCTTATCTGTAATCAGAGACTGGCATCCCCACACTCCGGGCGTTCTCATGTGTGCTCCACCTTCTGTTTCAATACCCACTAAAGCTTCAGTAGTCATCTTAGCTCAGAATTATGAGATAAATGAAAATAGCTGCAAGACATCATTGATGATCTGCGAATGGACGCATCAGCAGCAGGGCATCTTACTTACAACTGAGAGGCCTACGGGAGAGCTGTTAGGGAAACAAAGTTCCACAAGGGACATGCAAATGACTGACTGGACTATGAGATATTTATGATAAAAGTGATTAAAATGTTTAAAAAATATGAGTATTCAAAGTATAACTTAATAAAATTGGTAAATGCTAACAAAATATGACTATAGTAATATATGTGTGTGTGCATGCATGTGTGTGTATGTGTCTCTTTCTCTCTTCTCCCCCCCCCCCCATCGCTCTCTCTCTCTCTTAAAAAAGATGGATGAATTACTTATGTTGAAATAAAGAGAAATTTAATACTTAAAAAATGTTTTAAAATAAATATATAGAATAAACAATATAATAAATATACAGAACTATTTGCCACGCTTGATTTTATCAATCAGTTATTCAGTAAGCCAAAAACCTACGGCATGATTTTGAAAGCTGTACGAAATGAAGGAATCAGCTTCTTCGTGCCAGTTACAGTCAGAGGTACTGGAGAATCAGGATCATGAGAGACATTCTGCATATGAATGGCCACAGCACTGTCATCACGAGGGTAATCCCCAACGTGGTACATTTTGCGATCAGGATTACCTGAAAATGGTAATTTTTGCTCCTCAGATAAGATTACACTTAGCAAAATAAGTTTAAATGTGAGAATCTTTGGATGTCGCACATCATTACACATACAGAATTTGATATTTATTGATGAATGTTTAGGTGTTTGTTAAATTGATATTTTGTTCGCAAGCGCAGTTATTAGAGACAGGCTTAAATACAAAATTTGATAATGACTTGTGTTTATTCCATTAAATCCAAAACATAATAGATAAGAGCACATAACAGCAGGAGAAAGTTGCAAGATTTGCCAAATGTAGTAAAATACTGTGAAGATAGCATAAAATAGGTTATGAACGATTTTGAACTAGTATAATTAAGAAAGTGAGAATTACTCAAATGCAAAAAATGCTGTTGATTCTAACATACTCTCTCCATTCTTCTGAAGTAAATGAGTAATATTCTGTTTTAAAATCAAAAGTTATTGTTTTGCATAACATTCATATGGAACGAGGAACATTTTTATCCATAATCATCAGAGCAGCTGTTATATCTGCCACATGCAGTGGAATTTGGCCTTTCCGAGTCGCAAGATCACTTTTACCATGATAAGCACACCTCATCATCAAGGGACATAACAGCCATTAGTTCTGTACCATCTTAATTCTTATAAGAAGGTACTAATTCTCTCCAGATACACTGCGAAATTTTCCAGATAAAAGAATTTAGTCAAATCATTTCTTTAAATTACACTGAGAAATCATAACAAAGTAGTGCAGATTCATAAGTTGTTAGCATTTCCATTGTAAAGGTAAGATCAGACTATTTGTCCTTAGCTTGAAAGAATCTGTACTTATAGTTAACAGTTTTAAAATTATGAGCTACTGAATATGTGCAGCTACAGCAGGTGGTGATAATGCCAGAACAAAGTTTTGATCCGAAGCGCAAGCAAATATTTCACACGCAAGAATAATCTGAAATTAAATTAATACTAATTTCTTTCACACACAAAACCTGGAGTTCATGAAAACAGTATTTCACATTTACCCTTGTTGACAATCATGACTGTATCTCCAAATCTTATGGTACCATCAGAAGAGGTGCTTATATGAACCTAGGAGATAATTTTAACAAAAAAAAATAGTTACAATACTACAGTTCAGACTAATTTCTTGTATAATTCTTTTCTTATTATTCAAGCATTTGCACGGTGTGAACTTTAATATCTGGAAGAGTTCAGCAGTTCATTACCTTAGATTGCCAATATCAGCATTTTACAGGGTCTGAAATGATACTTTTTTTGTGACCTGTCCTTTTTATCATATTTCATTCTTCTTCTTCTCCTTGGAACTGTGAGCTGGTGTTTTTTGCAGCTGATGTGGTGAAGATGTTAAGGCACAAAAACATGTCAGCTTGGGACCAGGTTATGGTGGTTATTTTTTCAACCCCTGAATGAAGCTAAAAAACAGGGAGTATGCAATTCTTCTTTAGCAGACTTTACAGCCATGGGAACTATGGCAATCACTGCCCCATTAGCCAGGCTAGGCCTGTTACTGGGGATACCAAAGGAGAGGTGGGACAAGGTCTTGGTCTCTATGGTTCACAAACCCTGATGCTAGCATGTCAGTTATGGGTCACAGATTGCTAAATCAGACAGCATTTTCAAATATGTGTACACATTCACATATTTCAAATTCCAAAGAGAAAACTATGCATATATTAGCAGTGTTCTGACTGTATATGAGTTCTATCTCTCTCTAACACTTAAAACCTTAAAGTTTCATTGCTGCAGATACAACTCACTCTAATCCTGGCTTTTTCTCCTCGTCTTTACTCCAAGTTCTCTTAAGATCCTTTTCCATGATGACTTTCCATTTTTTGCCTTGATCTGCCCCCTTGTTCGTGTCCCTTCCATCTTCTTTACATATACAGGTTTTGGTGGCTTGGTCTCATCACTCTCTGTTATATGAGCCAATTTTAGAAATCTGTTGTGGTGTATGGGAGATATTGATCTTTGTACATGATTAGTGCCTGTCTTAATCCACCTACACCAGTGGTTCTCAGACCCTTTTGCTGCAAGGCCGACAATACTCCCTGTCACAGCCCACCTTTGGGCCGTGGCCCATGCGTTGAGAACCACTGATCTACACTGAAGTGTCAAGTTGAGAGCATAAGTAAGCTCTTTGGAGATGATCGTTCTGAGAAATGATGAAACAAATTCAAAAATTTCAAACATTAACTCACAGGATTTAACATCTTTCCCATCATTCCACTTGATTTTTGAATGAGTAGTTGCCCATTTGCTCTCTTCCTAAGAAAGTCTTTCAAGGTGTCCTGGAAATTTAACAGCATAAATGTCAACAAAATCACATACTCATATATCATATTTCATACAGTATATATTAAATATTTCTGCTATTTTACTGAATATAAATAAAAGTTTATATTAAATATTAACAAGAGGAACAAACAAAATAGGTGTTGGTTATGTAAGGGAAAGAAAAATAGAGAATGATGTGATTACAGCCATGGGAACTATGGCAATCACTGCCCCATTAGCCAGGCTAGGCCTGTTACTGGGGATACCAAAGGAGAGGTGGGACAAGGTCTTGGTCTCTATGGTTCACAAACCCTGATGCTAGCATGTCAGTTATGGGTCACAGATTGCTAAATCAGACAGCATTTTCAAATATGTGTACACATTCACATATTTCAAATTCCAAAGAGAAAACTATGCATATATTAGCAGTGTTCTGACTGTATATGAGTTCTATCTCTCTCTAACACTTAAAACCTTAAAGTTTCATTGCTGCAGATACAACTCACTCTAATCCTGGCTTTTCTCCTCGTCTTTACTCCAAGTTCTCTTAAGATCCTTTTCCATGATGACTTTCCATTTTTTGCCTTGATCTGCCCCCTTGTTCGTGTCCCTTCCATCTTCTTTACATATACAGGTTTTGGTGGCTTGGTCTCATCACTCTCTGTTATATGAGCCAATTTTAGAAATCTGTTGTGGTGTATGGGAGATATTGATCTTTGTACATGATTAGTGCCTGTCTTAATCCACCTACACCAGTGGTTCTCAGACCCTTTTGCTGCAAGGCCGACAATACTCCCTGTCACAGCCCACCTTTGGGCCGTGGCCCATGCGTTGAGAACCACTGATCTACACTGAAGTGTCAAGTTGAGAGCATAAGTAAGCTCTTTGGAGATGATCGTTCTGAGAAATGATGAAACAAATTCAAAAATTTCAAACATTAACTCACAGGATTTAACATCTTTCCCATCATTCCACTTGATTTTTGAATGAGTAGTTGCCCATTTGCTCTCTTCCTAAGAAAGTCTTTCAAGGTGTCCTGGAAATTTAACAGCATAAATGTCAACAAAATCACATACTCATATATCATATTTCATACAGTATATATTAAATATTTCTGCTATTTTACTGAATATAAATAAAAGTTTATATTAAATATTAACAAGAGGAACAAACAAAATAGGTGTTGGTTATGTAAGGGAAAGAAAAATAGAGAATGATGTGATTCCAACCATGGACACTGCTAGGACAAGCAGCTATCTAGCTTCAATAGGTAAAGGGTAAAAAAATAGTAAGAAAATGATGTGATTCCAACCACAGGCACTGCTAGGACGAGAGGCAATCTTGCATCAACAGGACAATTTTTCACTTATTCTGTGTAGACTGTCCACATACTGCTAGCTTTTGTTTTGTAGTCACTCAGAATTCAGCAATGTTGCTTCATGAAGGTGTAAGCTAGTTAAGCTTCTGGGTTATACAGTAAGATAATCATTAATCAATATATATATATATATATTGTCTTGTCTTGTTCTTCCTCATTTACTGCTAGGTGAAGAGGTGAAATGCAACTGTCTCCCAATGGGTCGCCTGTTGGCTTTGTACACTGAGATGTTCAAGGACCCTGCTATACCATCTTATGGGCGACCCCTTCCTCTGCCTTTGTGTGGTCTGTAAAACATTGCTCTCTGTGGTACACATTCTGTTGGTAGTTGTGACACATGAACAAACCATTTTATTTGCTGTTTTTTTAATATAGTTCAGAATAGGTTCAACTCCTACTTTATTTCTAATGACATCATTTCTGATTCTGTCCATTCTTGATATTCCAAGAATTCTTCTCAAGATTCTCATTTCAGTTGTTGTAATTTTCCTCTTGTCTTTTGCTTTCATCATCTGTGCCTGGCATTGGTAGCACAAAGTTGGTATGAAGACTGTCTTATAGATAGTTCTTTTGGTTTCCAGTGACACATGCTTGTTGTTTAGTATGGGAGCCATTTGCCTGATAAGTTGGTTTGCTTTGTTACATCTGTTTTCGATCTCTATGTCTATTTTTCCTTTTGTTGAGAAAATGCTTCTGAGGTATTTGAAATGCGTTATTTGCTTCACAGTATGGTTTTCCAGTGTAATATTTATTGATGTGTTTACTCTTGCGATGGTCGTGATTTCTGTTTTGCCTAGGCTAATTTTCATATTGTTCTTTGCACGCATTATTCAGCCTCTTATTTAATATGATCTTGCAAGCCTTCTTCTGAGTCGGCGATTAGAGCTTGGTCATCAGAAAATAATAGTTCGTTTATGGTTACGTCGTCTTTTGTTTGTTCTATTTCCTTTTCTTGATCGTTTGCTGTCCTTATCAGTCCTGTTTCTCTACAGATATTATCGATATATGTAATAAATAGCAGCGGTGATAAGATGCAACCTTATATATATATATATATATATATATATATATATATATATATCGTTATGGACTTTCCATTCCACTCACTTCCTCTAGCTGGATATCCTCACTCCAGTTCCCCACACGAACTGATGGGCAATATGTTCTCACATGAGCCATGTCAAAGACAATTCGATGGAGTGACAGAGACCTTACAAACACAGTTGTTTTAATAACGGCTTTCGTTGTTTTCCTTAACAACAGACAACTGTCTCGGGGCAAAAATTTTGTGACTACTATTCCACTTAGATAAACTGTAAAAGAAGCTATATCGTAATTATTTATACACTGACGATAAGAATTCGTGCTGATGAACAACCAATTGAAAATTATATTCTAATTCCAAACCATTTATAAGATCTAATCAGAATATCATACATAGTTCTAAATTTCTAATGACTGTATAGGAACACTTATTATAGATACGAAAGTAGAAAGTATCTGAGATATGCAGAACAGAATTAGAATTACAGAGTAAACAGGCTTGTCTATATTGCATTATAAAATCTCTCCACTGTGCTTTAGAAGGACGTAAATTAAGGAAAGAGCACTTCTATAAGACGTGCTTGCTTAACTATTTTACCACGAACACCAGTACTACGTTATATTCAGAAACAACAAGTTAAACTGTTTAGCCATGCTACATTACTACCACCAGACAGTATCTTACATTCTTCCCGTGCCGTTAAACGTCACATAGGGCTCGCATAGTTGTTTGCCGCGTTTCCCTGTTCTCGGCGAGTCTTTCAGTTTCATTGAGGGATTTTATGCCCACTTAACTGGCTTCTCTTAACAATGTCCTCTTTAGAGTTTCACGCGGTCTACCTATTTTTCTTCGGCCTGTTGTGCTCCACTTGATAGCTTGTTTTGATATTCTCTTATTGTTCATTCTCATCACATGGCCTATATATGTCCATATTCTTTTTCTAGACAGTATACTATAGAAAATATTTATTCTAAGAGTAGTAGCTTAGGAAAGGAGACTAAATGTAAATATTCCAGACATTTTAAACGTCGTGAGAGTTTGGAGACGACTGTCTTGAAAGCATACATAATGTGAAAAAAGAAAGAGGAAGACCAAGGCAAAGATGGCAACAAGACATTGTTGATGATTTGCAAATGGATGCCTCAGCAGCAGGGCATCTTGCTTACAACTGGGAGGTCTTCAAGAGAGCTATTAGGGAGCCAAAGTTCCGCAAGGGGCATGCTAATGAATGAAGAGTAGTATGAAGTAGAAGTAGAGGCCGCGCCTCTACTTATATACCGTTATATGAAACAAACCGTTGGGCCTTATCGAAACGTCTGTTTATCCGCTCAATACTGAAAGGTACACGATGAAAGAGACAAGACAGGATAATTATTTTAACTCCCTTATTTTACCTTTCGGTTGCCGAACAAGACTGGCTGCGTGCTTGAAAAATATTTACGGAATAGTAAAGTATTCCCCCCACAAGTGAAATTCTGTAAACTAACAGAATTATCTTCACTATGTGATTGTGAGCAACCTTCAAACATTTCAATTTAAAAAATAATTTTAAATTAAATTTTGAATCATGGAACATTCGTCATCGCAGGAGATCTCGTAAAACCTCGTTCCTCTTTGACGTAGAGCGACGGCCATTTTTGGTGTTTTGGCTTGGGGTGAACCCATCGTTCAGTGGACCCACTGAGAGAAAGAGAGAGAGAGATCTAGCAGCTAAATATTTATTGAACAAAACATCTTCTGCTGCCATGTCAGGCGCATATTCTCGTACAAGCGGTCTTATCCAGAGACGAAGTGTAGCAGTTACAAACAGTGCGTCAGAAGGATCAAACAACGATGAGGAAGACAAGCTGAACGACCGGGAAGCAGAGGACCATGATTCCAAAGAGACTCGCCTGACGCTCATGGAGGAGATTCTCTTACTAGGACTGAAAGATCGAGAGGTGATTATTCATAGATTATAAGCAGTAATGCCTTGCAAGAATCTAGGTCCACTTTCATGAATTCAAATCAAACCCCAAGGTACGTGTAAATGATGACATGGCTAGTTTTAGTGATATATAATACACACATACATACATATACTACGACAGCTTAGCAGCAGAGAAAGCAGCATATACAAATGAAAAGCATCTACAAAATCTCAAAGCAGATGACAGGCAACTTGAACACAAGATGTGAGAGTGCAGCAAGGACACATAAGGGACAACTGATCAACAAGAAAGAGAAAAAAAATTGAAAGACGGAGGAAACACTTTAACACACTACTAAACAGAACACAAGTGGTACAAACAATAGACATACCCGAAGCAAAGACAGAAATAAACATCAATACAGGACCAATAACAATAAGTGAAGTAAAGGAGGCAGTAAAGAAGCTAAAATTAAACAGAGCACCAGGTGAAAATGAAGTGATTGCAGAGATATTGAAAGCAGAAGAGATACAGACATCAAAACACCTATCCCAGATACTACATCAGATTTGAGATATAGAAAAAGTTCCAGAAGAACTTATAGTAAAACTACCAAAAAAGGGTGATCTCTGAGATTGCGGGAACTGGAGAGACATTATCCTCCTGCCACTCACCAGTAAAGTATTCTGCACCATAATCATCAGCAGAATTGTGCCAGCACTTGAGAGAAAACTTCGGAAAGAGCAGGCAGGATTTATGAAAGGAAGATCATGCATAGACCACATATTTGTACTTAGACAAATATTAGAACAGGCAAATGAGTGGCATAGCACAACATATGCATTGTTTATAGATTTTGAGAAAGCCTTCAACAGTGTCAACAGAGATGTACTGTAGAGAATTCTAAGATGGCATGGCCTCCCTCATAAGATAGTGAATGTCATCAGAGCCATATACGAGGGTTTTCAGTGCCTCTAATAGCTTTAGGGTACAAACAAGAGTAAAGCAGGGATGTGTACTATCACCAACACTATTTATTTTAGCAGTAAATGAAGCAGTTAATGAAGGAGGCAACATCAGATAAACGCAGAGGATTACAATGGACCATTGGCATAGTGCTGGAGAACCTTGATTTTGCCGATGACATTTGTCTGTTGTCAACCAGGCACAAAGATATGCAAGATAAAATAAAAAAGCTAACTCAGAATGCTAACAGTATAGGATTAAAAGATCAACATAGGAGAGACAAAGTTAGTGAAGCAAAATGTGAACAATAGAAATCTACTGAGAGTAGATAACAAGCTATTGGAGGAAGTCAATGAATTTGTATATCTTGGTAGCAGAATAGTAGAAGATGGAGACGGCACAGAGGACATAAACAACAGACTTACTAGAGCAAACCAGGCTTTTGCAATGCTGCAGACTATATAGAAATCTAAAAACTAGCATGAAGATGAAAATCAGGATGTTTAAGAGTAATGTTCTAAGTATACTACTCCATGGAAGTGAATGCTGGAAAATCACCAAAACTACAGAAAACAAGCTGAATTTCTTCCAGACTAAGTGTTTACAAAGAATTAGAAGATTTTGGCCAAACACTGTAAAAAATAACATCTTGTTGGTAGAAATACAGATGAGGCAAAGAAGCAATTATTGAGGAAAGACGCTGGCGATGGTTGGGACATGTGCTCCGGATGACTGACAAGTCACTACCAAAAAATAGCACTAAGATGGACATCACAGGGGAACAGAAGTAAAGATAGACCATATGAGACATGGAGAAGAAGAACAGAGAGGATGTTGAGCAATAGAGGACTCACCTGGGCAAGAGCGGGAAAAAAAGGCAAAGGACAGGTGTTTGTGGAAGCTCAAGTGCCTTGGGCACTTAAGGTTCAGAGAGAGAGAAGTACATGAGTAAAATCTGCATTTCCATGGCATTAAAGCATATGGGAGATAACGGTGTCAGTCCCGTATTTCCAAGACCATCGACACATGAAAGTATGATTGTTTTCAGTATCACACCCTACCTCATTTATCTTCCAAGATTTCTCTGGTACCCATTTTTAGAGACCAGGTGGACCCCAGGGCCATTTTTTGGTTTTAGTGATGTCAGTCAGTCATTTGCATGCCACTTGTGGAGCTTTGCCTCCCTAACAGCTCTCCTGTAGGCCTCTCAGTTGTGAGCAAGATGGCCTGCTGCTGATGCATCCATTTGCAGGTCATCAATGATGTCTTGCAGCCATCTTCGCCTTGGTCTTCCTCTCTTTCTTTTTCCCATTATGTATCCCTCCAAGATGGTCTTCTCCAGATTATCATGACATTTAATGTGTCCAAAATGTTTTCTCTGTTTAATCCTCTTTACTAGCTAGCCTTCTTCAATATTAAGTTCTTGTAATGAGGATATATTTGTTCTTTTTTGTGTCCATGATATTTGAAGAACTCTTCTGTAGCATTTACATTCAGAGGCATTTATGTGTTTCTCAGCTATAGTATAGAAATACTAGTTTAAGTTTCTCTCTAAGAATATCACAGTATGTTGTGGTCACTTTTTTGTCAGTGTTTCTGAAAATGTACCAGAATAAGACCTTTCATGCCCCAAAAGGTTGTTGTGATTTTCTTTGCAGAGTGCTGGTATTTACATTTCCTTTTTTTACTGGAGAAAATAAATGTTTCCACTGTATGCTTTGTCTTTTGCTTTCCGGTTCACAGCAATGGACCTGTGTCTCGTCACCAGTAAGTCAACTTACAAAACACTCAGATCTTTATCATAACATATCAGGAATTTAGTCGCAGCCTCTACACACTGTTGTTTGCGCACATCAGTAAACTGTTTAGGCAGCCATCCTGTGCAGACTTCACATGCCACAAGTCATCATGCATTGTAGCATGTGCTGATCACTGTGGTATGTGCTGATCCATAGCCAGTGTTCAGATGTGAATCGACGGCAACGGCGTGATCTGTCGGTCTTTTCTGATCAAGACCTGTGCCCTGTTGATGTGGGCTTGGTGTGCACAATGTTGATGTCTGACCAGCTCAAGCTTCGTTGCTTACGCTTGTTCTTCCTGCCGTTTCCCACCATTTGTAGATTTTTCATTGAGTCGTGCTGTTTTCACTTCTGTACTGACCCAGCGTCCTGTAGCTGGACTGTCATCACTGACCTCTACAATTAACCACTTTGCCATTCAGGTGTCCTGGTCAAAACAGCAAATAGTTTATAACAAGAACAGCATTCAGTGGTCAAAACCACAAATAGTTTATAACAAGAACAGCATTCAGTGGTCAAAACAGCAACTAGTTTATAACAAGAACAGCATTCAGTGGTCAAAACAGCAAATAGTTTATAACAAGAACAGCATTCAGTGGTCAAAACAGCAAATAGTTTGTAACAAGAACAGCATTCAGTGGTCAAAACAGCAAATAGTTTGTAACAAGAACAGCATTCAGTGGTCAAAACAGCAAATAGTTTATAACAAGAACAGCATTCAGGTGCCCTGGTCCAAAGAGCAAAGAGTTTATAACAAGAACAGCAAGACCCATCAGTATCAACATTATGCTTGTGTGTGACTTGAGAAATAAATAGTTACTCATTGTTCTTACACAAAACTTTGTCTTCAGGGTTACACATCATTCTGGAATGACTGCATATCATCAGGGCTGCGTGGCTGTATACTCATTGAGCTTTCCCTGAGGGGCAGGGTTGAGCTGGAGAAAGCTGGGATGAGACGACGAAGCCTGGCAAACAGGAAAGTCATATGTAAAAATGATCAACCAACTGGGGATGTTTTGCTGGATGAAGCACTGAGGCATATTAAAGAGACCCAGCCTGCAGAGACAGTACAGTCTTGGATAGAATATCTCAGCGGTGAGTTTATTCATTTTTTTTTTCATTTTTTTTATCCTTCCGTTTGTTTGTGCGTTGCTACTTTTTAAAATTATTTTTAAAATGTTAATTTTCATATTCCACTTTTTGACTGAGTTATGAAAATTCAGGGTGTTTGTTTATTATTTTGTTTATTTGTTTCACAGTGCCATCTATAAAATCAGTGTGCGTGAATGGACTACATGCTTCCGTTTCTATCCATTTTCTGAGTTGTCCATTCTCATTTACCTTAATCTTCTGCAGCTTTGATTTCTCTACAGTTTAATTCTCTCTCTTACAAGATGTTGCTTAATTCTGGATTTTGTTCTTTGTATGTAAGTATCTGTCCAGCGACTTCTTGTCTTATAGATCGTGACACCTGAGGTGTCCTGAGTTTTTAATGGAGTAGCTGATATGAGAAAAAACTTAAAGAGAGAAAACTTAAATATTTTGGACACATTAAACGTCATGATAATTTAGAGAAGACCATATTGGAAGGATACATAATGGGAAAAAGAAAAAGAGGAAGACCAAAACGAAGATGGCTGCAAGAAATCGTTGACGATCTGCAAATGGACGCAGCAGCAGCAGGCCATCTTGCTCACAACCGAGAGGCCTACAGGAGTGCTGTTTGGGAGGCAGAGTTCCGCAAGGGACATGCAAATGAATGAATGAAGCTGATATGATATTGAGCTTAACTTACTTTGTCACTTACAGTATGCGATTAGACTGGATGGTGATCACAGAGAAAGAGAGAGATACAAGTCCTGACTGCTACATATATTCAGTACATGCTTGTATTTGCCAGATATTAATTCACATTTGATTATAAAACATGGTCAGGAATAATAAAAAACTAAGATGTTTAACTGGAGAGCAAAAGGAACAATTCAGCATTTGACTTGTATTTCAAGAGTTTATGAAATGTTAATCTCTTAGTTTTGGGGTTCCGTTAGCAGTAAGAGAAGTGTTAGTAGAATATTGTCTTCAGGAAACAAAACAATCTTCATGCCCTGGGGAACAAGTGTCAGAGACAAATGGTCTATATATAACCCAGTCATGAGCCATTTCCATCCATCTGTCCATCCACCTGTCCGTCCATCCCATCCATCCATGTGAAATCGTGAGTTTTGTCTGAAAGTTTGGTCACCATGGGTGCACAGAAGAACATAACAGAACAGTTCTAGCAATATTTGTGGTAACATAACAGTTAGTTTGCTGAACAGTTCTAGCAATATTTGTGGTAACATAACAGTTAGTTTGCTGAACAGTTCTAGCAATATATGTGGTAACATAATAGTTAGTTTGCTAACAGTTCTAGTAATATTTGTAGTAAAACTATCAAATGATACAATCATGAAAGTTTGTTACTACTGCACTTGCAACTGTGAAAGAATTTTTTTTTTACTTGTAATCTGTCATGTGAAAAAGCAATCAAGCGGAGCACAACAGACCGAAGAAAAAGAGGTCAACCACATTAAACTCTAAAGAGGACATTGTTAAGAGAAGCCAGTTTAGTGGGCATAACATACCTTGATAAAGTTGAAGTGACTTGCAGAGAACAGGAAAACTTGCCAAACAACTGTGCGAGCTCTGTGTGACGTTTAACGGCACAGGAAGGATGTAAGAAGAAGAATCTGTCATGTGGTGCACAGATTGGCTCATAGTATTGGTATGATGAAGAAAAAAAAATAGCTTGGAATGAACGAAGTTGTTATTTACTATTTTTTTTTTACGAAAACATACATTTTAATAAAAATTGTGGCCTAGAAAAGAAAATTAACAGTTTGTATATATGAATCATAAAATTTCAAAAAAAACTTTAAAAATATATATTGGATAGTTTGAAATATTTCATAGCTTTGATGCCCAGAAATATAAATATTGAACAAATACCATCAGCCCACCCACTTATGCGGGTTTGTGAACAGTTGTTTCAGTGTTTTTATAATTATATGGGTACAGAATCTGATTCTTTTCTGAACAAGTTTTTATGGCACCGTCGTGATTTGGTTGACATGAGAACACCTAAACCACATTCCCTCACTGTGAGCTTGGGTGTTCTTTCCTGCATGTCATCTGACATTCACAGGGGCTTGCTTTCTTTCCCCTTAATGTGCTGACACTTCACTGACTTTAGGGCTGTTTTCCCAGGCACAAGGTGTCACGTGCCAATTCTTATAACTAGACTGGCATTATCAGCATCAGTTTTGCTGTAACTGTTGATTCTCCGTTGACATTATCACCATTTGTTTTGCTGTAACTGTTGATTCTCCATTGACATTATCACCATTAGTATTGCTGTAACTGTTGATTCTCCATTGACATTATCACCATCAGTATTGCTGTAACTGTTGATTCTCCATTGACATTATCACTATCAGTATTGCTGTAACTGTTGATTCTCCATTGACATTGTCACCATCAGTATTGCTGTAACTGTTGATTCTCTGTTGACATTGTCACCATCAGTATTGCTGTAACTGTTGATTCTCCATTGACATTAGCCGCATCAGTTTTGCTGTAACTGTTGATTCTCCATTGACATTAGCCGCATCAGTTTTGCTGTAACTGCTGAATCTCCATAATTTTTTTCTTCTGTGTTTATGTAAACATTTTTGTTTTGTGTTATCCAGGTGAAACTTGGAACCCACTAAAGTTACGATACCAGTTACGTAACGTAAGAGAACGACTTGCCAAGAATCTGGTGGAAAAGGGCGTATGCACCACAGAGAAGCAGAACTTCCTGTTATTTGACATGACAACCCATCCACTCACAGACAGCGTGGTCAAGCAGAAGCTAATCAAGCGCGTCCAGGATTCTGTACTCAGCCGCTGGACCAATGATGTCCACAGAATGGATCGTAGAGTGCTGTCCCTTATATACATGGCTCACTCATCTGATGTGCTGGAGAATGCATTTGCACCCTTGTCAGATGAAGACTACGAAGTTGCTATGAAAAGAGTTCGGGAGCTGTTGGATCTGGAGTTTGATGCTGAGAGCATGAAGGAGGGTACAAATGAACTGATATGGGCAGTTGTTAGTGCTATGAGCAAGTGATCTTGTACAATAATTATTTTTTTTTGTTTGTATCATTTCCTCTGGGCTTTTTTTTTTTTTTCTTCGGGGGTCTTTATTTAATCTGTGAATATATTTCCTTTATAGAGCTATGGTAGGCAGAAATGGTCATGTCTTTGAGTTATCACCAATTCCTTAGTGTTTTTTTGAGGCTCTGCATCACGAGTTGGCCATTTCCTCCCTTCTCCGCCCCCCCCCCCCCCCCCCCCCAAAATTGTCTTAGGCTTTCTTTTGCTTATATCTCGGTCATGTAATGTCTCATCTCTTTTATGTTGACCTTTCTCTTGTACTTCAGGATATGCCATTATATTTTTGTCATGAATAATCCATCCCATTTTTAAAGATTCTTTTGTGATTTAACTTCCCAGGCTTGTTATCATTGATATGAAAATACTATGTAGCCTTAGTGAGGGATGGGATATGTTAGTCTGCATTCATTAGGTGATTCCTGGGAGATCTTACATGTATAGGGTGGCACATGAAAAAAGCCACCTAATCTCTTTGCCTGCCTGTATGCATGCCACTCGTAGCACCTTACTAAACGGAAGTCACCTGCTTGGAGGTGGGTGCTTTTTCCTGCACCACCCATTACAGTGGCTTTATATGTCAATATATGACTGTTGTATCTTGGTATTTTCTGTAGAGACATGGCTAATCTTGGTTTCCAGATGTGCCTTAGCCTCATTGAAAAATAGGGTTAGGTCTTCATATTTAAGTAGATTTGATAAGTTTTTTTTTTCATGGTGAGTTTTTAACAAAATATGAGTATTTCTTGATAATTTTGCTAAACTTTCATATGATGAGTTAATGTGCTAAAAGCAGTGTCTTGGAAATTATACCAGCAGAGAGAGTTTATACAAATAGCTGTCTCATCATTTAATGTATTTTACTATATGAAGTGAGTTTTGTGCATATTTTGTAGTAAGGTGTCATGTTACTGTACAAGATGTATGTGAGGGAGAGGGGGGGTTGAAAACAGTTGGCCTGCACCTTTTCTACTTGTCATAGCTCTACATTTCTGTGATGTAATTGCTGATGGTATCTATGTGTAATATATGTGAAAGAATGTCTGTGTGTGAGAATTATATTTCATGTAAGTAATTGTAGGGTAAATGCATATGTTGAAGAAAAATAGAGCAGTTTGGAGAATGTTGGCTGTATTATGTGAATTTATATGGATGAAATATCTGTTGTAAATAATCAGTGTAATGATGAAGATATAAAATTGTTAGATTTCTTAATAAATAACTCATAGCTATGAAGAAAATTATTATTATTTTTTGTTAGGATGTTTTGAATTAATATGTAATTTTAGAATTGTTCGTTACAGACATCATGTTTTTTAATGGGATCTTTGAAAAATTTATTTCCATTGAAAGACGGGAACAGTTTGGAAAAGCAGGTGGAAATCGGGTCATTTCATGTTCTTCTGAAGGGAATGAACATGAAATTAGTGCTTTGTTGAGCACTGAGGTAGGCAAGAAGAGAAGATCACTGGCTTCTCAAAGTTAAGGAATATGTGCACACCAAACTCTTGTTATACTGCAGTCAGCCAAGCTGACAATGGAAACACGCTAACGGCCACATGACAGATATAACAACTAATTAAAATGCTTTAGTATTCACATTACTCAAGTACTTTATTGAGTAATTGTTTTAATTGTTAATCATATAGAACTTCAAAGTATAGGCCTACAAATAGAGTTAGATATTCAGTATATGCTCATACAGCAAAAAAAAGTTGCTCAGAATAAAGACTTGATGATATAGAAGCTGTTTGTTTTACTTATGACCATCTGTGATCAGGTTATAACTTGCACATGTAAATGACATAAATAGATGTTTTTTTGTACAAATCCCACTAAATATAGGGGCTTACCTTTTTTTTTTTTTTTTTTTTGGATTTGTGAATGGTGCATGCTCAATACTGGGAATATTTGACTCTCCAGCATTTAGACTTTGGTGATTGCAAACTGTTGTTTATATGAAAACTGTATGTGTACAGTGAGTTGAAATTTTTTTATATGCTATATACAGAGCAGTTGTTCCTGATGATCATCTTATTTAGGTCCCCTAGCCAACAACAAAAACTTCCCAACATGTCCTTGTCTCATCACCCTCCTCTGTTTCTGTGGCCACATGTCTTACTGAAGACATTATGTCTGACAGACAGATTGTAGGCATTCATTTGTTACCATCATGGGACATTTTGTTGTTTGAAGCTGTTATTAAGTAGAAGAAGGCTGGATTTTAGCCAAGTCAGCCCTTACAAAAAACAAAAATTGTTTTTAAATTTGGCATTGACAGTGTTAGAGAACAGTGTGGCCTGGCTGAGAGTATGCAGTTCAGTTCCGCATATCAAGGCAACCAGAAGTGAATCCTTGGATGCATTACAACTACGTAACACCAGACAGTTGTTTTAGAATTTGAAAAAAGGCAGGGTGTATACAAAATGATGTTATTAGTTTATCATCTCTATAGCTGCTTTGTGAAAATGTGTACATGATGTAGAAGTTATGTTCATTTTCAGTTTGGATTACGATTTTCACTGACATATTTGATGAGTTTTCCAAATTATATATATATATTTTTTTTTTATTTTATAATAATTTCTTTACCAGAAACTGACATAGATTTTCCAGTCTTTCTCTACTTCCCCCATACACACAGAGTAACATGTGCCAGCATTACTGTCTCTACCCAGATGACTCGCAAATAGTAAAATAAAACTTTGGTGTTTTTTTAATAGCATTCACAGAAAATTGTTTCATCATGGACAAACAAGATGAGTGGTGCAGCATATTTTTTTTTGGTCAAGTTAACCATTGGTCATTATGATGTGTGAAGCTAGTTGTAAATTGGCAGTTTACTTTTCTAGAAAGTGTATTTTCATGTATATATTTATGTATCACACAAACACATTTCACAACATACATGTATGTTTGGTTCATTATGCTACTATTCCTTCCCTTTATATTTTCATCATTCAAACTCTGTTGGTAAAGAAACCCAATCCTAGTTTAATGTTATGTTGTGATTGAATGATTTGCATTACTGAGGTACATCATGTAGATGCTAAATGAACTGCTGACATTACTCACAAGAATATTGCTTGCCTGGAGGATGTACACAGTTGTAATTTTGTGTGTGTGTGTGTTTTCATAGATTCTTGCACCATTGATTTTCTGAAAGCATTAATTTCTCATCTCTCTGTATTTTAACCATTCCATTTGTTCATGGGTGTACAGCTTTATTGGCTCATATAATAACATGGTTGAAGGTTTTTTTTTTTTTTTTCTTAAGTTAAACTTGAATCAGTACCAGTGGCTAAGCTGTAATAGTGTCTGTAATAGTTGTTGTAGATGCTGTCAGTTTGTTAAAAAGTATCTATGGTTTTGACAAAATGGTTAACTGATGTTGATAGTAAAAAATATTGATTTTTCATAGCTTATGTTTGATTTTAGTAATTTGGGCAAGATATGCTCGACATATCCTGGGAACATATACTGTAAATTACATTTATATTTTCATAATGCCAAATTCTGGGGTTTTTTTTTCTCATTCAGTAGTTTTTTTGGTTTTTGTTTTTGAAGTTTTGGTGCTCTGATCATGCTATATCTGTGGTCCTTCATAGTGCAGCAGATGTGCTTCTGCAGATTCAAGTGACAGTCACAAAGCTTCTTCCTTAGCTCCAGACACTCTTTGTTCATTCTGCATCTGTAGTTCTTCATAGTACAGCACATGTACTTCTTCATTATCTGTACTCATCCTTTGCTCATTCTACACATGCAGTCCTGTGATGATACAGCCTACAGACTTGTCCAGATTCAGGTGGCAGTGCCATTGCTTATTCTCATCTGTACTCACCCTGTGCTGCCTGTTACTGCAGGTCTTCATGGACTGCTTGGATTGTAAACTTGTTGAGATGATCACATTAGCTAACAACTATTTCTGAAGCCATTAACTACAGTGCAGGATTCCAGCTGTTCCTGTGAATAATGAAGAAATACTTGTATTATGAGCAGATAATTGAACTCTTGATACTTGAGTTAGTTTGAGGATAGAAAGCCAATGTTTGTGTCAGGGTTTAAAAATAAACTGCTCCAGTGATCATTGTCATGCCCGTTTATGCAAATAAAGATTTTTTTTTCCCCTTAAATGCACTGATTTTTTTTTTTTTAATATCTGGGGTGATGTGTTGATTTGGCCTGATATGGTGGTTCCCAGTTTATTTGAATTGTCAGCCCCTTGTCTCCCAGACCACATCCATAGTGAAAACATGGTTATGATTACACCCCCCCCCCACCCACATGCTGTTCCCTTTATGCTCATCAGCCCTGGGAAGGCAGTACTACCTACTATGGAAGCCGCTGGTATAGTGTAATCCTGTGTAACTGGTTATTTTCATATCTGTTACAGCTGATGAGGTGATGATCACCAACATATGACTTGGAACTTAGTTACCGGTTATATCCTTGATGAACTCTTCTTGGTTTGTGTTATGTATATATTTGCTGACTTGGGAAAGCACTGACCATAAGTCTGATGTACCAAGATGCTGATGCTGATGCTCTCAGTGTTTTCATTCATGTCTGATAGCCATTGGGGTTGCTGTCTTGTATATGGGCTTTGAGCTAACACCGAGGATAAAAATCCGGGTGAGAAGGGGTCCTAAAAGGGTAATACTCGTATGTGGACACCTGAAGGAAGCAGGAGGAGAGGCCATCACAAGATCTAGCATACAGCACAACTTAGACACCGTGCAGGGTCTGGCTGCAAACCAGGGGAAGTGGAGAGAGTTTATGGAGCAGCAAATGCCTCTTTGATTAGGTGTCTAATGTAGTGTTTTATCAGCTGTGCATCGTCAAGACTTCACTGGGTTTCAATGGGAGATTGTGATTAATCCATTTTAATATTGTTTTTTATTGATCCACAGAAAAATATTTTATACTCTAAATAGCATTCACAGTTATTAGATTATTACATCTGTAATTTACTTGTTATTGCTTGTAATATGAGGGTCATACCGAAAGTCGTGAGCAAAAAGTTTTTGAAAATCAAAATTTTATAGATAGAGAAAATATAAATATATCACCTTAATCTGCATCCTGTTGTTCACTTTTCAACTTAATCTCCATTTCTCTGCACACATTTTTCCCATCACTCAGCAAGTTTGAAAATACCCTCCTGGTAGAATCTCGTTCCAGCTGACTGACGGCACAGATGCACTACTTTCTGGACGTTCTCTCCTGTGGGACCCAGCAGGCACAAACTTATAGCCTAGGGTTTCAATCATTTCATGTACT
This sequence comes from Achatina immaculata, assembly GCA_009760885.1. Taxonomy (NCBI): domain Eukaryota; kingdom Metazoa; phylum Mollusca; class Gastropoda; order Stylommatophora; family Achatinidae; genus Lissachatina; species Lissachatina immaculata. The sequence continues at coordinate 98,064,627 of CM019691.1, forward strand.
GCATTGTGTCCTATTCCAAGATCTACAGCGATTTCAGATACTGTGACATGTCTGTCTTCTTTAATGGTATCGTCATCTCTTTCCACGTTGTATTCAGTGGAGGCAGTTCAAGGGCGACCGCTGCGAGGCATATCTTGGATGCTTATGTTTCCATCTTTGAAATGTTTCACCCACCTCCTAACACTGCTATCACCCATACACACATCTCCGTAAGCAAGTTGAAGTCTTTGGTGAATTTCAGCAGCGGGGATTTCCTCTTTAACAAGGAACTCAATAACAGCACGTTGACGAAACAAAACTTCAGAACCCGCCATTTTGTTTATGTTCTGCGTGGTCATGTGACACATGATGGTGATGTCATGTGACCTCTACATGAAGTGCAAAGGATGCAGATGAAGGTAATACATTTATATTTTCTCTATCTATAAATTCTGATTTTTCAAAAATTTTTGCTCGCAACTCGGTATTACCCTCATAATTTTTATACCAGGGTCCCTAGAGACCTGAAAATTATTTCAGAGGTTCTACCATGCTGAAAATTTTGAGAATCACTGATCAGATGGATTCAGAATATCTGTAACAGGTCAAAAATGGGTGGCTTTCAATTTTTTTTTTTTTTAACCAACATTTTTTCAGATGTTTTAAACGTGTTTACCTTTAGTGAAGCTTAGATGTAGTCCTATGGTATGATTTTGATGTGGGCGTTTCTTTGTCCGTTAATGCACTGACTTTTGTTGCTGTTTCTTTTCCATTGTAGACAGACATGACAGGGATTTCATGGTGGGCAGAGACCACAGAACGTTAGAGCACATTGACCAGATGAATCTCTGGAGTGCAGGATGTGTGATTATAGATCATGGTACGAAGGAAAAAAATCTTGAATGACCAGCTTCCACTTGGTGGTATACTTACCATTTTTGGAGGAGATCGTCCTGACAACCAGTATTGCTTGAAGAAGATCTGTAACAGACGTTTTGGAGTTCTGTCTGAAGTTTTTCACCATCTTGGCATCATATTTTGTGACATATATGTTCAAATTACAGAAACTATTTTCATTTCTGTTACTGTCATTTTTGACATGTTATAGTTTTAACTGACAGTAGACTCTCCTTCTTATCCCATTCACTGTGGCTCCAGGCCCATGGCTAGTTAATCCAGAAATTGAACAAAAAAATGCTCTTGTGTTGGGTAATCTTTTCTTTTATTAGAAAATAAAAGAACATTAATACAATGTATATACTTAGCTTAAGGAAAAATATTTCTTGTGAAAGTCTGGCGCCCTTTTCCTGTAATGCAGATCTGCGAAGAGGTGATCCATGTTGATGTTTTTGTATGAACATCACCCACAGTTAATGTTAATCGTCCACTGTTACATTGTTTGGCTTCCTGATGGTGCACCTCTGTGACAGCACATCTGATCCAGCTTACACAGTGAAATCTTAAAGAGACTTCAGATATTTTTTTTTTCCCCTCACAAATCATTGGCTCCTAATCTTTCCAGCACCTGACTCTCTTCACAGATCCACCTTACAGGCTGTACTTTGTCAGTTCAGTTTACTGCCCCTATCTCGGTTTCAGTTGTCAAAAGTTTCTTTTGTTGCAGGTCATCAAAGGAGAAGCTACTAAAATATGTAAAAAGAACTGGCAAATGAAATGGGCAAAGCACTGGCCACTAAAGACAGTAATAAGAACCTTCCTACAGGAATTGCAGTGGGGCGGGGCAGATAAGAAGATTCGTATTCATGGCTCATGTGTTTCTCTTGGTGCTTACAAACCGTGCTGTTCCCGCGCCCCCCCCCCCCCCCCCCCCAAGTATGATCATGTGTTGTAATACTGCAATAGGCTCAGAAACAGCATTTCTTTAACAGAGAAACAATGGGACGTAGACCAGTATTGGTAATAATTTATGCAGTTATAGCGTGTTAATTATTATGAAGTCTTTAAAATGTATAATAGAAAGTCACATTAGCGGTATTCATGTGTGAAATAAAGCAAAGGCAGCGAACATGACACACAAGAAGTGGATGTAGGGCGTTGTGGTTGAGGCATCACCCCTCAGAAACCACGGTTTGTGGGTGCGATGATTGTGATGGTGGTGGATGCTGTTGCCATGATCGTACTCTGAGTTGTGTGAACTGTGTGTGTTCTCTTTCTCGTGGTCGTGATGGTTGTCGTGCGCATTGTCTGCGCCACCAAAGCGACGGGGCGTTTTTTTCTGGCTTGGTTTCAGATCTTTCACAGTGGTTTGCTTTTGTCGCACAGATACGGAACTCTCCGTTGTTTTAGAGTCGTTGGCAGACTGGCCTGGACTCAAAGTCACGGACTCGTCTAGTGATTGTGTAGCGTTACCTCCACCTGGAGCTGTCCTGTGTTTGTACGTGAACTTGCAGACTTTGGCGTCCTCGGCGTTCGGTCGAAAGTTGGGGCACTGCCAGTGTTTGAAGTCCCGAAGCTGGTCGAGTGGAGTCGGATTCATCTGCCACTGCAGAGCTTGGGTCACCGTGACCAAGTACACATCTTCCATTGATACCATTTTTTGTATAAACTCGTCCATTGCCTCCAGCTGATACTGCGTGTTCAGCCACGGGGAGTGCAGGTTCAGGTAGAGGGGCGCCCTGTTACTGCCGTAGTTCCGCAGGAAGTTCTTCCACAACATCTGAAACATTTTTAACATGTTTTATATGGATGCATAGATGATGTAGATGTCACATGATGGGCAGAGTGGGCAAAGAAAGAGGTGCGTCACGTGATAAAATGAACAGTCCAGACCGACAGAGATTTAGTGCACTGAAAGACATGACAGATCCTTAACACGTGCCCATATTGTTGCCTGGTCGGGTTCGCCTGCTACGACGTGGCGGTAAGAGACTCACAGTGTCAGACTCCCTGTCTTGTGAGCTGCCCAGGAAAGTCAGAGCCTACGGGAGGAAATCTTAGAAGAAAATCTAGAGGAACTGATCACCCAAAGCCAATTAGTGGCCAAGTCTTTTTCAGTGTACCACTTTCTCTATCATCTGCAGCTTGGGGGGGGGGGGGGTGCGGTGTGCAGTTTCTCCATACATATTGTACAAGCGAATCAGGATATGTGCTAAACGTCATCAGACTTGCTCCTCTAAAATTTAAGTAGTGAGACTATTCCAGGCAGAAACGAGCAGTTAGAAAGGTGGGTAGAACCCCAACAGACAGAAACAATCAGCTAGAACGGTGGGTAGAACACTACAGAAAGAAACAATCAGCTAGAAAGGTGGGTAGAACACTACAGAAAGAAACAATCAGCTAGAAAGGTGGGTAGAACACTACAGAAAGAAACAATCAGCTAGAAAGGTGGGTAGAACACTACAGAAAGAAACAGTCAGCTAGAAAGGTGGGTAGAACACTACAGAAAGAAACAATCAGCTAGAAAAGTGAGTAGAACACTACAGAAAGAAACAATCAGCTAGAAAAGTGAGTAGAACAATCAGCTAGAAAGGTGGGTAGAACACAAGAAATAGAAAGGAGCAGCTAAAAAGGCTGGTAGAACACTACTCAGAGCTGTCCAAACCTTAAATAGCGAGTACCCAAAAATTCTGTAATGGATGATGTATCTACAGAACAAAAGTAATCTCCCGTAGTGTCAGTAGCTACTCCAGTAGAAAACCAACATGGTAGGAGAACATTGTGCTAGAAGTAACGAAATAACATAGATAACATCCGTGCCAAACTTCCACAAACTCTTAAATCATTTTCTAGAAATCTTCAAGAAAAAAAAATGCAGAGAACAAGAAATGCACCTCTTCTTTGCCTTTGTTGATCTAACACAGGCATTTGAGACTCTAAACAGATCTGGAATCTATCCAGTATTACTGTAGTTTGGTGTCCATTGGCACGGCTGAGATGAATAAATCATCAACAGCCACTAATGGAAACAAGTGTTATAGGATATCACGCTTTTTATTTCCCTAAATCAGGCATTTAGATAAGACAACACATCTAGCTATGACAGTTGTAAAATTCCTTAGGTGCATTAGTATCATCTTGATGATAAATGCTAGCAGGGTATCGTCTGGCTTGATACTTCCGTCCGCCAACAGTCACCACGCCTTGTCCGGTCCCCATGGGAACAAAAAGGGTTAGTGTAATCATTACAGCTGGGATTCTAAACCGGGGGGGGGGGTATCCATACTTCATGTTGGGGGGGGGGGGGGAGGTAGGATTCGATCCAGTGGTTTCCATGGCTCTTGGGGATATGGGATTCGATATAGGGTCTCCATACATCTTGTTGGAGCTATGGGACTCGATCCAGGGATATCAGTCGGTTTACATACGTCCTACATTAAATCAGAAAAATATATTTCTTTTTAAAAACTGTCCATTCACTCATGCGGGTAAACGTTGAAAGAATGAACTGATGTCAGGTTCTTTTTTTTCTTAATTATTGTAGAACTGGTCAGTGTGTTTTGTTTTTTAAATTATAATTAAACTGTAGAACACAACAGGCCAAAGAAAAAGAAGTCGACCACGTGAAACTCTGAAGAGAACATTTGTTAAGAGAGGCCAAATTTGTAGGCATAAAATCCCTTGATGAGGTGAAAAGCTCGCCGAAAACAGTAAAACTTGGCAACTACCATGCGAACCCTATGTGACGTTTAACGGCATGGGAAAGATGTAAGATACCTGCTAAACATACATCCAACATTGCTAGGTGGTAATTCCACTACTGTGTGACAAACATACTTCGAAACAAATATTTGTATATACAGATACTGAACAAACGTAATTTAAGTTAAATAAAACATTGAGAAAACACACACGCGCGCGCGCACACACACACACATATGCAGTCCCTGAATTACGAACATTCGGCTTACGTACAACCCGTAGTTACGAAGTACTCTTCTCCTTTGGTAAAGTCCGTTATATTAAAAATTCCGACGATTGTTAATAACAAACGGGCGCTACTTTGCGGCGTGCGTCAAAAATATTGCGTGTATACAGCGGTTCGTCGTTTTTGTTTTTTTTTTTTATGCATAGAAAGGTATGCAGTTTGTTGCATAAATAACGTTAGATACAAGCCGAGCCTGTTTTGACTTGCATACATACTCGGATTACGAACAGACCCAGAAGCGGAACTCCTTCGTAACTAGAGGACTGTCTGTATATCTAACGAGCAGAAACCGGCATGCATGTTATCCACCAACAGAAATGAAAAAACAATTGGCTGTACATGACTTACAGAACTCATACCTGGTACGCTTCATTTTTGTCTCTGGGCATGTTGGCGCAGTCGTCCACGTAAGCACACGGCTTCTGGTCTCTGTGGTCCATCACAACAACAACCGGCAGAATCCACAGGCCGGGGTATCGCTTGACGGGACAGCGGGCAATGTTGCACACCAGAGTGTAGCCGTGGTCCAAAGTGAAAGGCCACAAGACAGGCGAGTACAGGTTCTTGGGAAACGAGTACGTCATAGTTGCGTCGTACCTGCAGATATATCATGATTTATCTCAGCAACCAAGAACATTTACAGCACCGGTTTAACGTTACCACAAAGATCCACAGTTGTCTGGGTCCCTACCTGCCACAGTATGAGGGGGTTTGTGTTGGGAAGTCTAAAAAGCATAAGACAACTGTACAATTTGAGAAAATCCTCACCACCAGAATTTATAGGGATAGTTTCCATGTTTTTGATGAGGTAGAGAGTTGAAAAAAGAAGAGAAAGAAAAGAGAGAGAGGGGAACATGTTTACATTTTTCTTACGGATATTGTGAATTGATACGATATTTCTGGCAGTTACATATTTTCAGGACTTGATAGATGGTACTTGGATCTTCTTCCGCCTTGTAGGCCATATCAGTTGCTCAGGCTGACGCAGAGTTGCTGAGAAAACATTGATATTGATCTGTTGTCGAAATAGAATCGACACTCGCGTAGCAAAACTGAAGTGAAATGAAATAAAGAGATCTTTAAACGCATCAGCAAATTCAAAGCAAATTCAAAGCAAATTCAAAGCAAATTCAAAGCAAATTCAAAGAGAAACGAGTTGGTGTCTTTACTGAACAGGCATAAAAAGTTGTGTCACATTGCCATGGGGGGGGGCGGTGGTTTAAGTTTGCTTCTGCCAATGTTTGCAGCAACTACCCCGGCCACACTAGTGCAACATTTTTATCAGATTAGAAACATGGAGGTTTGCACACAATAAAGTGATAAGGGAAATATGGACGATTTACTTTCTTCTAACACTTTACTGCGTTCATTTATCTATTGTACTATTTTTTCCATGACGATCATCCATGGTACCCTCCATTATAAACATTATTTAGTCATAAACAGGCTGAATTTTCCACTAAAAGCATCTTCTTCTTCTATCTCCCTGGAACAGCGAATTGTTGTTCTTTGTAGTTGATGTAATGAGGATGTTTAGGCACAGCATTGTGTCGGTTTGGGAGCGGGTTAGGATGGCTATCTTTTCATTCCCTGAGTGAAGGTAGAAAGCAGAGTGTGCGCAATGCTTCTTTAGCAGACTCCACCACCTAGCCACCGAGAGCTGGGACAGGGTCTTGGTCAGCTAGTATGTCAGATATAGGTAGTTGATTGCTAAATTGGACAGCACCGTCACCCCCTGTTCTTTGTTACTAAATAAAATTGTTCGTACCCTCTTTAAGAAGAAGAAGTAGTAACTGTATAGGGACCAGATGTCCATACTATTCCCAAGGTACTTGGCACACAGTGCAGACTGATGCCAAAACCTCACAAATTCTCTCCAACACAATCAAGCTGGGCTGTTCGCAAAATTCTGTCCCTGAAAATTTCACTATATTCATATTCTCTACCAGTATTTACTTACGTGAAGTTGTGGTCGTGTAAGACAGAGAACAAGTCATCTCCTGCTGGTTGTAGGAAAGGACTTCTCCAACCCCGAATATCCTCCACAGGAATGTTTGCTTTCTCAGCCAAGTTACGTCTCTGGTTCACAACCTTGTTTTTGTAGATCGGAGAGGAGAACAAACAAGAACTAATAGAACTTTCTTATCCTGATAAATGGTTACAACATGAGTTCACCGCAAGACTAAATTAGATTCTGGTCTTAACTTTTTCTGCGACTTCACCTTCTTTATTTTCGGATATTTTAAACAGACAGTCATCTCTACGTAAAAACTATTCTTAAAACAAGGGCTTTCACTTTTACATGAGAAAGATATATTAATAAATACCTGGACATGACAACTGATCATATGCTACAAATTTACACACGTGGTAGAGACATTAAGAAAGTACAAATTAACTGTATTAGATATCAGATGTAACAGCGTTTATACTAGTGGATTATAACATGCAATAGCTGTATCAGAATTAATGAGTGGTTGAAGATAAAGCTACAGTAGCAATGATGTCAGGGCAGTTAATGCTCTTTACAGCTACAGTAGCAGTGATGCCAGGGCACCTAATATTCTTTACAGGTACAGTAGCAGTGATGTCAGAGCAGCTAATGTTCTATACAGCTACATTAACAGTGATGTCAGGGCAGCTAATGTTCTATATAGCTACAGTATAAATGATATCAGGGCAGCTAATGTTCTATATAGCTACACTATAAGTGATATCAGGGCAGCTAATGTTCCTTTACAGCTACAGTAACAATGATGTCAGGGCAGCTAATGTTCTATATAGCTACAGTATAAATGATATCGGGGCAACTAATGTTCTATATAGTTATAGTATGCATGATATCAGGGCAGCTAATGTTCTATATAGCTACAGTATAAATGATATCAGGGCAGCTAATGTTCTTTACAGCTACAGTAGCAATGACGTCAGGGCAGATAATGTTCTTTTACAACTACAGTAGCAATGATGTCGGGGCAGTTAATGTTCTCTTACAACTACAATAGCAATGATGTCAGGGCAGCTAATGTTCTTTTACAGCAACAGTAGAAATGATATCAGGGCAAATAATGTTCTTTACAGCTACAGTAGCAATGATGTCAGGGCAGATAATGTTATATACAACTACAGTATACAGTAGCAATGATGTTAAGGCAGCTAATGTTCTTTATATCTACAGTAGCAATGATGTCAGGGTAGCTAATGTTCCCTCTAAGCTGAACGTTTTTTTACATATTTATTTTTGTTTTTTTTCTTTCCTTTTTTCCCTCATAATTTTTTTTATAGTCCCTCAGATAATTTATTTTCATTTGCATTACTTTCTAGGTTACTCTTTTATTTTCTACACTATTACATGCTAAATATCATATAGAAAGTTGTGTAGTCCATCATTCGTGGAATAAATGGGGTTTGAAATATTTCAAAATGCAAAATGAAACTCGTTGCTCATAATTTATTGCTCTCCAAAAAATATTTGCTTATGCTAAATTATGAAAATGCTTCTGATTTAGTAATAACACCACCCATAATTCATACTCAAAACGGCAAGAATAATTGCGCATAACAAGAACAACAAGCCAAAAAAGAAAAAAAATGCCGTGAATGAACTGATTATTCACGTATTTCGAAAGTAACCCTAACACAGTTAGGGAAACTAGAAGGAAAGAGGAAGAGAGACCGACCACATACAGTCTGATAAGTAACTGTTCAAACTGAGTCAGACTATATAAACGCTGAGTTAGACTACATAAAAGCTGAATTAGACTATACAAAAGCTGAGTTAGACTATATGAAAGCTGAGTTAGACTATATAAAAGCTGAGTTAGACTATATAAACGCTGAGTTAGACTATATAAACGCTGACTATATAACACACGCAGTTGAAGCATCACTAACTGCAGACTATGATAACTGGAGAGAATTTGTTACTGCCGTGCAGTAACAAATATTTATATTATTTGACCAGTATACTGGCAAAAGTTTGCTTTATCTGTCAGTGTTCAGGGGCTGAGATTGATATATCATACATAAGCCATACAGTGGGGATGGATAAATCATACATAAGCCATACAGTGGGGATGGATAAATCATACATAAGCCATACAGTGGGGATGGATAAATCATACATAAGCCATACAGTGGGGATGGATAAATCATACATAAGCCATACAGTGGGGATGGATAAATCATACATAAGCCATACAGTGGGGATGGATAAATCATACATAAGCCATACAGTGGAACCAGGAGAAGAATTAACACTACTAAGAAATGTATCCAGTAGGCACAGTTTTAGTGGCGATAAATAACAACAGAAGGAATATGAGAATATGAATGATAGTTAATAACCCTGCAGCATGAACAGAATAATGAGAATGTGGTTACATATACTGATCGTAGAAAGAAAATAATGAATTTTATGGAGAGATATAGCGAGATATAGCAGCGACAAATGGGGGACAAAATGATATTTGGCAAAGGAAACAAGAAAAAGAACATTTATGTTAAAAGAAAACGAAGCTAGAGGACAACAACAACAACAAAAAATTAGGACGCGAAGCTGACAATATAAAGAGGACTTGCTATTCTTGCTCGTTAAAAAAAAGATCAGCCTCACCTCGTACTCCATTGCTGCCCGATCAGCATCCGTCCACCACAGCCTGGGAAGTTTGTGTGTGACGCTGTGGTCGCCGATCTCCATGCCTCTGGCGTGCAGCTTGCCCACCATGCAGTAGTCAGTGAAGTTGTTGGACACGAAGAACGTTGCTGAGATTGGGCAACCGTTGGGATTCTTTCTGCTGCCATCCGGCGGAAGCAGCCTGGGAGGAGGGGGAAACGAGGCTCAGTTCTTGCCTGTGATTTCGTTGCAGTGCTGCGACATAGTCTAAGGCGCTCAAGACAGTAAGGATGTATAGACAAGGCCAATTTTGAAAAAAAAAATCTTTAACATATCTCCCGTCTATTTTATGGCCTCCCACTGAGAGAGGGAGAGAGAGAGAGAGAGATTGAAATACTGATTGACTGAATGATTGAACTTTATTTTCCAAAGGATGAAGAATTGGTCAAGCAGGCCCGTCTGAAATTCTACCCTGTATGGTTCAATGTTCTCTCTGTTCTATGCATCCTAGACCGGGCAGCACAAATATGTTATGTATGTAACAGATATGTATATAACAGATATGTTATGTATGTAACAGATATGCATGTAACAAATATGGTACGTATGTAACAAATATATATGATTAAGACTAAAAAACAAAACTGAAATAACAAAGTTGAAATAACAAACCTGTTACATTTCATTTTTGCATTCACGCTCAGTCCAAGAAATAACAACATACAAAGCTTGGACAACCGACAGACTGACTAACAAACAGACAGACAGACAAAAAAGATAGATAGACAGACAGGCAAATAGTTTTTTTTTCAAAGAGTTAACAATTTCACAGGCATGCCCGTCTGACATTCCGTCATTCTTCATGTCACAGATATTCAGCATTAGTTTTTGTAGCAATTGCCGAAAAAAACAAAAATCCCTCGTCCATACACTCCACAAGTTTATTTATATAGCTACACACAATTAACTTACATTACATTCTAACATTTATGACAACCTAATAATTTTGTGGTAAAGCAGTATAAGAAATGTAATAAATAAGCAATTATTTAGATTAGACTAACTGGAGAGAGAAAATGGTATGGCGTACTACCCTGTCCGTGTACACATGTGTATCTATAACACTATCTTTCATGTACAAACTTGTATCTATAAATAACATTGTCTTTCATGCGCAAACATGTATCTATAACACTATATTTAATGTACAAACGCGTATCTATAACATTCTATAGTGACATTCTTCGCTCATTCCTTTATTCCTACATTTATAATTAATTCTTTGTTAATTTACAGAACAAGTTTGCAATAAATGCATTAAATTAAATTATAGTAATCTACTTTTGAAATTAGGAGAGAACAGAGTCTATTTGTCTGTATCCAGTTTACACGTCGGATGCGTGTTTGGCTATTTGTATGCTCTTTTTCAAAACGTTAGAGTTTAAATGGTATTCACTTTTGATGTATAAATCGCAACCATGTATGATTATTTTACTGTGTACTTGTACTCATAGTACGAATTAGTGCTCTTTGCAGCCGATGCTGTAGAAGGTGTTGAGGCACATCATCGTATCGGCTTGGGAGCGGGTTATGGCGGCTACTTTTTCAGCCCCGGAGTACAGCTAAAAAATCAGGGGGTGTGCTATGCTTCTTTAGCAGACTCTACCGCCATAGGGACTATGATGATCCCTGCCCCGTTAGCCAGGCTAGGCATGTTTCTAGGGATATCAACGGAGAGGTGGGACAGGGTCTTGGTCAGCTATGGTTCGTTAACCATGATGCTAGCATATCAGCTATGGGTCTTCACTTCCATTTTACTGTGTAAATACTATCTGAAAATGTACATTTTATGCCAGCAGTGAACTTGCTATCCATTTAAATAACCGAACAATTAATATTTGTAAGAGGTTCTGTATTTTGAACAAAGGTTAAGTGCACTTTCAGATTAGCCTCTGTCACAGAGACTACGATAAGTAACAGCTCCTAGACCTGTTACAGTTATTAACTATGACAAATAACAGCTGCTAGACCTGTCACAGTTATTAACTATGACAAAGAACGGCTGCTAGACGTGTCACATTTATTAACTACGACAAGTAACACCTGCTAGACCTGTCACAGTTATTAACTACGACAAGTAACGGCTGCTAGATCTGTCACAGTTATTAACTACGACAAGTAACGGCTGCTAGATCTGTCACAGTTATTAACTATGACAAATAACGGCTGCTAGACCTGTCACAGTTATAATTATGACAAATAACGGCTGCTAGATCTGTCACAGTTATTAACTATGACAAATAACGGCTGCTAGATCTGTCACAGTTATTAACTATGACAAATAACGGCTGCTAGATCTGTCACAGTTATTAACTATGACAAATAACGGCTGCTAGACCTGTCACAGTTATTAACTACGACAAATAACGGCTGCTAGACCTGTCACAGTTATTAACTACGACAAGCATGAGCTCTTAGACTCATGACTCAAAGGCTGTCAGATTTTTCTGTCAGCCTTCGTGTGCTGTGATCCAGTTACATGTGATCTTACAACTTTCGTAGCGCTCTTTTCGACTTCCGATTTTCTCATTCCTCTAGTTGGACGGTGATTTCCGAAGCAAGGCTCATTAATACAGAATTTGCTTCACCAAAAAGTAATAACTTGGCTCAGTCAAAATGGTACCGAGCTCGCATTAAGATTTTTGCATCATTTCATGTACATGCATAGAGTTTGTAGCAAGAAAGCTAGCTTCAACGATCATACTTAAATTTTGAATATTTAAATATTTTCGAAAAGATACAACTTAAATGAAAATAAGTATATGTATTTTAAGCAGAAATGTTTTAATAAAGACTAAAATAAATTTGACCAGGCCTGCTTAATATTTTGAAGGACATGTGAAATATATAAGACTACCTTAGATAGTAATGCCAGTTGTCCCAGTTGACAGCATCATCAAAAGCGATCAAGATCATCTGTGGTACGTTCTCAGGTTGTAGATTTCCGGGTATGCTGTGTGATGGGCATCTGCACGATGGCGGCTTGCACGTATGTCTTGAGCAACTTTGTTGTTGAGCTTCTGATACTCCCACAGACCACGTGAGCGAAAGAATTAAGATTGCCACAGAACCTACCAGTGAGCAACTGCCAAGTGTTTCCCTGTAATTCATTCTGTTTTCAAGATGGCACTGTTTATTTTTCTCCTATTATGTGGTCTAAGGCGTTCTTCCTGTGCAGTCTTTAAGACCAAAAAAAAAAAAGTTCGCGTATTTTTCAAAACAATAAACAGTGGGTGCTCATCTTATGAAAACGTGAACTATTTTTTTTTAAAGTTTAGCCGAATATTCTTCATAAAAACTCGGAACACCTCCTTTTGTTTGAAGTGAATCTAGAACTTTTCTTTGATCCAGGCAGCAAAAGTCTCCAATGCTGCTGGTTAAATAATAATAGCAACGTCTCGAGTAAAAGATACACAGATAAAATCCCCGTTTCCGTGCCATTAAAGCATATTGGGGAATACGGTGTTAGGCCCGTATTTTCTATGACCTTCAGCATATGAAAGCGTGATGTGGTCAGTATGACGCCTGGCTGCTTTACCTTCCCAGATTTCTCTGGTACCTATTTTTAGAGGCTGGGTCAACCCCGGGGCCTTTATGGTGCGTACCAGGAAAAAAAAATCCCACTGCTGGGACTGAACCCGGTACCATCTGGTTAGTAAACCGAGCGCCTAACCACTCATCTAACCAGGCCGTCTTGTGTAGCTTTTAGTGTTGATGTGTCTACTGAAACAGTCACAAACAAGTTGCTATCGTACAGCAGATTCTAAGTGCCGCCTGCACCACCGCTCGCGACCTCTACATTTTGTTAAAGCCAAAAACACGCCTGAAAAATAAAACCACGGTGGACAAGCACCGAGCACAGAAGAAATGTACTAAGAAATCATTGATCTATCAGCAAGAAACAGGATAGACAACAGAGCTTGCCACTGTATGAACTGTTCATTTATTTTCTATAAAAAATATATTAAGCTGGACATATTAACAAAAAAAAATAATCTACACCTAATTTTAACACTGTTTTCGCTATAATATAATGTTAAAGAAAAATATCCTAACAGAAGCGATTCGGCTCCATGCACGTCTACAGCCCAGGCGGAAATTCTAGGGAAATGTACCTTCAACCAATGATCAATCGATGTGTGGACAGCAGTTCAAACAGGAAGTTTTTACACAACTCACTCGCGTGGTGCTTTATAAAGCGCTTACTAAGCTACTTATAAGGCATATTTAATAAAAACACTTATTTTGTTATTTAAACAATATTTAGAAGCTTCCAGCATGGACTTTGCCTGTGCTATACTACAGGTAACTGGAAAAACAGTGGACGTCGGATGAAAGGAAAAGAAAGATATAGGCGAAAACACTGCTAGAAAATGCTAGCTATGGTCAGAGCAAACATTGTCGAACACATCAGGACGAGGGAAAAACCAAAGGACGGTGGATTTACCGTATTAACCTATTGGTATTCAGGGAACACGCGGAGAATGTACGTGCCTGCCTGTGACAATCTGGCCATGATCTTAAACACTGAAGACACTGCGGGAGATAAGACATGGATTATGACGAGTGGAATGTTTGGGGATAAACAAAGCTCAAAAGTTGGAGAGTGCGAAGAGGCAAAGAGAAAGCCTGGTTTTAGGAACAATAAGCGGGTAAGATAACAGAAAAATGATACAGCGAAATGCAAAAACACACTGACAACTGCTGATTGCATTTCATTGTTTCGGCTCTGGTCATATTAGCTGCCATTACAAACATGTGTTGCTAATTTAAGTTGCTTGTAATCTTTTCGCGCCCAAGGAAAGTTCCGAACTACAAACTTATATACAACATTGCAGAGCCATAAATCACGAATTACTTTTATTTAGTTGATGGCACCTAATATCAGACTGATAGCGCAGCAGGGACCCACCTAATATCAGACTGATAGCGCAGCAAGGATCACTGATAATGCGATGCGGGCCACTTGTGGTCTACGGACTACAGATTGAAAACCATTGCGCTAAAATACTTTCTCACCTTTCGCAAATTCTCCAAAGAGAAAAACCAGTAGGAAAAAAGTCTCCTTTAGTGACAAGATTTAAACATGCACGCACAATAAAATATAGATAAATCTCATTTAGTGATAAGATTTAAACATTAACACATAACATGAAATCTCATTTAATTATAAAATTCAAACATTAACATATAATAAAATAAGGAGAAATCTTATTTAATGATAAGATTTAAACACGCACACACAGAAATCTCATTTACTGATAAGATTTGAACACGCTTACACAAATCAAATAGAGAGAATTATGTACTGATAGGATTTAGACATGCCCACAAATAAGCACTGACAACGTTCAAATAACTGTCAGGTATAACCATTTAAACAAAGGTAAAACATGCCCACGCTCAACTCGCGAAAACATGTCAGTAATAGGGTCTCAACGAAAGTGCTTACGAGTTAGACCAAATTACACGTAACTTGGGAGTTAGCCCTAACTCCCGCCCGTTTGACCTGTAAAGCTTTCACGTTTACCTGTCTTAAACAACAAGTCAGAGGGAAAAAAAAACTGTCATGTAGATGTTACACAACTGACATCTTTTTATATTGTCAACACAAACGAACATACGAACGCATAGACTTATATTTTGATGCTGGGATGAGTTGTATAGGGGACATTTGGCTGTGGAATAGACTTATATTTTGATGCTGGGATGAGTTGTATAGGGGACATTTGGCTGTGGAATAGACTTATATTTTGATGCTGGGATGAGTTGTATAGGGGACATTTGGCTGTGGAATAGACTTATATTTTGATGCTGGGATGAGTTGTATAGGGGACATTTGGCTGTGGAATAGACTTATATTTTGATGCTGGGATGAGTTGTATAGGGGACATTTGGCTGTGGAATAGAATTATATTTTGATGCTGGGATGAGTTGTATAGGGGACATTTGGCTGTGGAATAGAATTATATTTTGATGCTGGGGTGAGTTGTATAGGGGACATTTGGCTGTGGAATAGACTTATATTTTGATGCTGGGATGAGTTGTATAGGGGACATTTGGCTGTGGAATAGACTTATATTTTGATGCTGGGACGAGTTGTATAGGGGACATTTGGCTGTGGAATAGAATTACATTTTGATGCTGGGATGAGTTGTATAGGGGACATTTGGCTGTGGAATAGGAGCAACTTTCGGGTAGAAGTATACAAAAATAAGTATGTGGCTCATGGTATGAGTCACCATCATTGCACTCCGGACGTGTCCATAGGTGCTGAGATCCCCCTCCTCCCCTCCCCCTCCCAGCATATCCATCAGCGTCCTGCGGCTGGTAGGCCTGTCCTGTGTTGGTTGACAATTCCCGTAGCGTGTCCAGTATGCCTCTCGTTCCTGGCAGTGCTAACTTATACTCCCAGCTCTCTCAGTCTAAGCAGCGATATGGATTTGCTGCTCTGGAAGTTCTCCACTCTGCTTATCTCTCTGAGCGATTGAACAATATCAGTTCGATCCAGTGGTTGTCCATCTGCGATGATGGCAGAGCCGGTCAACCTATCAGTTCTCTCATGTCCCTGGATGCCCACGCCCCCAGGGACATATATGAAGGTGACTGCGAATCGTTGATTGCTGCAATGGGTCAAGCCACTGCCTGCGTACAACACCTGCTTCGACCTTCCGGATCATTGTAAAACTTGTTTGGTGCAAGTTTACATTAAAGCTAGTGGGAGGAATATTTTCTCAAGATGGCCACAGACCAACAATCCTTGGCAATGTATTTCCGTACTCGAGGCCAATCTAGTTCCCCCATCATGACCGCCAACCCAGGTTCTCTCCTCCTTGGTATATTGCATGTTAATTATGCATATATCCTAAGCATTTAATCAATACAAAAATATATTGACATGGATTACAAATCGTCATGTCTGAAATTAAGGACACTGCGTTTTAATCTCACAATATACTACAACAGCACATAAAACTGACACACTGACAACCAACACGACATCAAGACACGTGTCATAACAGTGGACGAACAATTTAATGAACAAGATTAATGCAGTGCATTCAAGCAATCTTCAATAATAGAAAGCAATTGGATGAACAATGTCAGCGCAAGCAAAATACTTCAAGCAGTCTTCAATAATAGAAAAGCGATTAGATGAACAATATTAATGCAATGCAGGGTAATTAAGCATGATATGATATGATAATGACTTCTCATGTTGCATATTGAAACTTGATGGGCCTGAGGTCCCGGGCTCCTGTAAACTTAGCTGCCATGACAACCATCACGGCACCATATATGTAAACTTAATTGTTTGCTAAGTCCACATATTGGGGACAATTAAGGGAGGGGCAGGACCAAAACTCATCTGAAAATCACAGATCCGTGGACGATGTACTACCGTACCGGGGTGGCCATTCCTAAACCCAACACTACAACCCAGGATTCCCCTCCCAGGATACTGTATGCCAGTCATGTGTCAAACACATACATGTACATCCATACTTCACAGAAACATGAAATACATATTACCGTCCAATATCAAATTGCATCCATTTTATTAACTCTCTACACATATCACGTGGCGCCACCACAGACATGGCATACACAGGACATTCACATATATCATCATGATAACAAGCATGACAAAAATATATGTATCATCAATGTAACATTTTACAGGAAAACATAAATCATCAATGTAACATATTACAGCAAGACATATATCATCACTGTAACATAATAACTCTCTAGAGATAAAACTAAATCTACATGTGCCCGATGCTGGCCTGGCCTCCCTTGGCTCCTCCTTTCATAAGCTAAGTCACACACATTTATACATTGGAGCCATCGCACTTATTCTAGCCTTGCCTACTGCCGATCTATGAGATACTCATCTTCCTAGATCGCGATGAGCTACTACACTTGCAATTATAGCACTGTTGCCGCGCCCCTCTCCACATATATATCCTGATCTCCTGGTGTGCTCATGCACTGGAATAACAATACACATTTCTGGTGTGCTACTCAACTGACATCTTCTTCTTCGTTCGCTTCTACCACCAAGACCGCCCCGTAATCCTACTGAATTTACTTCTGTGGTCCTCGACATGTCCCGTGGTCCCGTTGTGGTCCCCGAAAGGACCAGAATTTGTGATCCCGGAAAGGACCACAAGAGGTTCAGAGTATCACAGGGTTTGAGCCTGTATTCTCGGCGGGTCTCAGAAGCGGGAATGCGTGACACAGTGGTTTTCGTTCCACCAGTTTAATCTAGAGTTGGACTTTCTCACCGGAAAACCTCGACGTGTTTTGGATATCAGTATATCCCCTCTGGGTGAGAGATGGTTGCCCATTCAGTCCAGCGTTGGACTTTCTCACCGGAAAACCTCAGCGTGATTAGGATATGCTTATATCCCCGCCGTGTGAGAGGTAGTTGCCTATCTAGATTGCACTGGTCCAGTGTCTCCGACTTCAGCATTTTGTGGTTGTGGCCGCTCCCCTTCCTAGTTGTGACCAGGACGGAGCTTTTGTCCAGAAGGACGAATCCTCGCCAATAGTGATTTCCACCCCTGGATTGAGCCGGTTTAGGCATATTATACCAGTTTGAGCGTGTTTAGGACGTGACTGACCTCTAGAGCGGAGGTACCGTGATATGAGTAGCCATCAAGTTTCACCCCTGATTTAAGTCGGTTTAGGCATATTTCACCAGCATTGGTGTATATCGGACGTTGCCGGCCTCTAGAGCAGAGGTGCCGTGGTATGAGTAGCTCTCGCCGCGAGACTACTGGACATACCGATTAAACCTTTATCCTTTCCATCACCTTTTCACATCGGCGCCACACGGCAACCCTAATTGCTTTTTCGCATTTTCTTCATTGGCTAGGAGGAGTTTCATTCCATGCGCGGCATCCGAAGAATCTCGTCAGCAGTGTCTTAATCCCTGGGTTAAGCCGGTTCAGGCAATTCGCCCGGTATGAATGCACATAGAACGTGGCCGACCTCCAGAGCAGAGGTACCATGATTTGAGCAGTCTTGACCTCGAGACTACTGATTACTTCACTTAATCTTTTCTTTCACTTTTCCCACAGTGGCGCCGCGCGACAATCCCATTCGCACCTTTCTTAAATGGCCGGGAGGAGCCCCACTCCACGCACGGCAGCTGAAGAATCTCGCCAGCAGCGGTAGATGAGCTACCAAACATGACTCTCATCTATCCGAAGCGTCTGGTTTTCATGCGCCATATATTCACCTTTGCCCAAACTCCTTTCAGTTTGAACAGTTCTGCCACGAAAAGGCCAGGAGATGGACTTGACTGTCAGAGGCTGTTTGAGACGTACGCATTGGAGACATTTACTTGGAGTGTATAGTGCATCCCCCACCCCACTTCCGGCTATAACAGTCCTTAGAACCACTGCACTGACATAATACTACACATCTTCTGGTGTGCTAATGCACTGGAATAATACGACACAAATTCTGGTGTGCTAATGCACAGGAATAATCTTCCACTTCACAATTTCCATTTGCTAATCGCTTCATTGAGTGCAGATGCTGCAACCAGGTTACGTATCTCCAGAATGCCATCTCGACATATACATATCTACCAGCCATGCGAACGTAGGCCTTGATGGACTAGATATGTGCCCATCCAACTTGTGACGATCAACCATGAATCTGATAGAATTTCCTCATACTACGTGAAAGACATAATCCATATCACAAACTCTAAACTCTCTCTCTCTCTCTCTCTCTCTCTCTCTCTCTCTCTCTCGCCACACATTCATCGGTATTTGAAAGTCCTATCTTATATATGCCATGCAACTGCCTCTATATCGTGTCGACGAGTACACCCCGGTCCAGGTTGTGCACTCCTTGACCCACGTGTGGATCGTCCACATTCACCCTCTTCTTGACAAAAATGTTTGTATTTTTACACAAATTTTCAACATTATACTTTCACATGACCTTCTGGCCTATTTTATGTGTTTGTCACTCTTGACAGTGCGTATGTGTCATTCCTTGTCTGGTTTATTTTCCTCTTTGTTCTCATGAGATGGACTTGTTGTTTTAATCTCCTCTGCCGATTGATCTGGGTTTGAGTTATTTATCTTTTTGTTGTACTTTACGTAACGTTCAATTTTTTGTCTTGTCGTCCTATTAGTTTCTATCGTAGAACTTCCGTTAGTTGACTCAACTTCTTCTTCATGAATATTTAGGCTTTGAATATTTGGTTTTGTGTTACCTTTTTAATGACGTCCATCCGTCGATAAGACCATTGTGTATTTATGGTAGACCTTGCTGGCCTGCTCTTGGTCTGTAGGTTCTGACATCGTGTTTGTTTCAGAAATTTCATGATTGGTATCACTGTCTGACGTAACCGATGAATGTTCAGGTTCATTCAACTTTACTCTTGTGGCTGTTCGGGTTCCCGTAGTGGAACATTTCGTAGCAGCAGCCCAGTCAATATGCGGCTTTCTGATATCCTTTATGTGTGTCCTGTATACCTTTCCTGTAAACTGGTTTTTATGTAATATGCCAGGGGCGATAATTTTCTGATTATGAAGAACCCGTGTCTCCATTTGTCATCGTGCTTTGACATTACTTTATGGTTAAAAAAGATGTAACTCTTCCATATTTGCCTTTTCGTTGTTCTTTATCTTTTTTTTTCTTTCAAATTGTTCATATGTTTTACAATGCACGTGAATGCCTTATGTTGTCTGAGAAGTGTATGTTCGATTGAGTTCTCTTCATTATAGTATAGTCTGTGAGGTTTCAACAGGGCATCAATTGGCAGTATGGGATGTCTACCATACATCAAGAAAAACGGCGCATAGCCAGTCCGCCTAGATGTATTGATATCTATGGCTGCAACCGCCGATGATAGGCACTTGTCCCAGCTCGTCAGATCCTTGTTTACTAACTTTGATAGAATATTGTTCAATGGATGATGAGGAGCAGTCTTGATGTGGTGGATGTGGTATCTTTCCATCACCTCCAGGAACTGTTTTCTGCAAAACCCTTGACCATTATCCGTGACAACCGACAGTGGGACACCGTGTCTTGTGGTAAACTGTTCCACCAGCAGATCGGCCACAGTCAAACTCTTGATTTCCGGAGTTGCAGAACAGTCCGTCCACCCCGAATATTCATCCACAAATTGCATCATGTACTTCATCCCGTTTTCAGTTGTTGGGTATGGGCCTGAGCAGTCGATGCTCACCTTTTGCATACAGCGGGGGGGGGGCATATCTGTTATTTGCATCGGAGTTTTGTATTTCCTTAAATTTCTTGTTTTGCAGGCCAGACATTTATCTGTGTATCTAGCTATTTCAGTCGTCATTTTCTGCCAGTGGCATTTCTTACGTATGGCTTGTACTACATTTTCTGCACCTAGATGGCCATTCATATCGTGATATTGCTGGATAATTGATTTTGTCCATTGCTTTGGTATACATGGTACTTCTTGCATGTCTTGTTGTTTCACCATTAATACATTGTCTCTGACTAAAAACTTATCCACTTCTGATGGTGGTAGACTCTTTTCTAGCACCTTGTGTTTCAGTCTCTGCACTTCTGGATCCTTATCTTGTTCTACTGCTAAATCTATCTCGAACTCGGATGATGTAATATCTACGAGAATGTCTTGGATAAGTTCCTTTGTTGTAGGAAGATAACCCCACTTTTTTGTTTATGGTGTGCTAATGCACTGGAATAATACGACACAAATTCTGGTGTGCTAAAGCACAGGAATAATCACTCCATCTCCCCACTTCACAATTTCTATTTGCTAATCGCTTCATTGAGTGCAGATGCTGCAACCAGGTTACGTATCTCCAGAATGCCATCTCGACATATACATATCTACCAGCCATGCGAACGTAGGCCTTGATGGACTAGATATGTGCCCATCCAACTTGTGACGATCAACCATGAATCTGATAGAATTTCCTCATACTACGTGAAAGACATAATCCACATCACATATGATTTTCATAACACAATATAATCAAACAGTGTGAGTTGGCAGGAGCTGATTATATTCACAATACATGGCCAGACCAACGACTCAGCCCGCCATAAAACGCTAAACTCTCTCTCTCTCTCTCTCTCTCTCTCGTCACATATTCCTCGGTATTTGAAAGTCCTATCTTATATATGCCATGCAACTGCCTCTATATCGTGTGGACGAGTACATCCCAGTCAAGGTTGTACGCCTCTTGACCCACGTATGGATCGTCCAAACTCCCTTGGCCTTACACGTAGCTTTTACTACGAATCTAATGTGCAATAGCACTTATCGCCCAGCAGCTATCACTGCCGTGACACACCTCCATATACTGTGCTTCTGCAGCACACGATCAATCTACATGAAAAGCATAATAAACGAATCATATATGTTGCAGATCCAATACACCAATAAATCACACTCATATCATACACAGAATTTCCATATCGATACGTAAATACAAGAACCCTACATCACAGGTCAATTCAGAAATGCATAATCTGCATCACATGAGGTGGGCTCGGGGGAATATACTAAACACGCACAATAATATAAGCACCAACGAAGGCTATACATCGCCACACATGTCGAAAATATTTAAGTTTTCTCTGTTTAATTTTCTTTACTAGCCAACCTTCTTCAATATTCCCGTGCCGTTAAACGTCACATATGGCACGCAAGGTAGTTCGCCAAGTTATCCTGTTTTCGGGGAGTTTTTCAAGCTCACCAAGGGATTTTATGCCTGCTAATTTGTCCTCTCTTAACAATGTCCTAAGTTCTTGAAGTATGGATATATTTGTTCTTTTTTTGTGTCCATGATATTTGAAGGACTCTTCTATAGCATTTACATTCAAAGGCATTTATGTGTTTCTCAGCTGTTTTGTTGTGTCCAAGACTCACATGCATATGCTGCGATGTGAAAGATGCATGCCCTTAACATGCATTATTCTTGGCTTGCTCCATACCTGTCGGTGGTACTTATCTGCTTGCTGAGTTCGGTGGCATGGTGCTAACACTGGTACTAGTAAGAGATTTATATCTGTTCTTTCAGAAATTTATGAGAGGTACAATGATTATACAAACAAAACAACTAAAGAAGCTGTGGGGAGGAACAGACAGAACTATAAAAATAAGATTTTTAACGATGGAGACTACGTTGCAGACATACTCCAAGGAAGAGGTGCGTTCTGTCAACCAACTTTTGTCCGCCAAAGGTCTGACCTTCTCTAGCTTACATCTGAAATATCTGCGGTGTATTGCCATGAGTGCATGTGCAAGGCTCAAGTCTACAACTGAGTTATGAAGCTCGAGATAGGTATAACAAGCTTACGCGACGCCGACCGTCCTGGACGTACACCCAGGATAGTGCCTCCTGCAAACATTTAGGATGTGAATGCTCTCATATGAGATAATCGCTGCATCACTATCGCTGAACCTGCTGAAGAAATATCCATCAGTTATAGCTCTGTGTTCAGTTTTATTCATGACGAGATGACATTTCGAAAGATATCTGTGATATGGTTGCCTGGTGGCTGGACACCTGAAATGCAAGAAGCGGATTTTTCAAGGCGTAAACTGAACCTGCCGGGCTTTTAAAGAGGGTCAAACATTTTTGGACAGGATACTCATCGCCGACGAATCGTGGGTACACCACTT
Source organism: Achatina immaculata (assembly GCA_009760885.1). Lineage (NCBI taxonomy): Eukaryota > Metazoa > Mollusca > Gastropoda > Stylommatophora > Achatinidae > Lissachatina > Lissachatina immaculata. Next base: position 98,087,829 of record CM019691.1, read on the forward strand.
TAAATAAGGTAGATAGAGGTGTATGGTGCAGTTTTACAAAGTGAGGGAGGAAGTGAGCAAGGTGAGAAAAAAACGAATATAATGTATGAGAATGTATAAATGAAAAACATACAACATCCGATATTTCGGCGTGAGCCTTATTCGAGGATACATGCAAAAACAAAATACAAACATATATAACTTATCTGAAGCGTCTTGCTCTCAGTAAAGCGGAAATGTGTGTGGAAGAAGGAGGAGGAGGAAAAAAAACCCGTTGCCTACAGACAAAAGATTCCCGATATAGCCAATCATAACGAAGAAGCGGAGAGAGAGGAGCAGAACAAGTGGGAGAAAGGGGTTGGGGGAAGGCAATAGAAACATGATAGCCGCTAGAGGTGTCGAGGGGGGGGGGAAAGGGGAGAGAAAAGAGGACGCGAGAGATAATGAATGAAGAACTTAAACACCTACAGGGAGGAAATGTAAAACTGGTGAATGGGACAAGACCAATATGTTGGCAGAGAAGGAAATAGGATGGTGGTAGGGAGGGGTAGCATAGAGGAAGAAATTAGAGTATAAAAAAGGCCTGTGGAAAAATAAAGAAGTTACAGAAAGCTGAAGACATTGTTAATTCCAGCTGGGTGGAGACAGCCAGTCTGGAAAATAAGGCGCTGTTCTAGGACCCTCTGAGATCGTACATCTGCGGAACAAGAGCGGATCGCACTAACCGAAATGTCCTGTTTGCCCCTGTGGTTACCAAGGCAAAAATGTTTAGCCACAGGTGTCCAGGCCCTCTTAGAAATATCATTGAGATGCTGGCGAAATCGATCTCCTAACCGTAAGCCAGTTTCCCCTATGTACTTCAAACCGCAACGTTTGCACATGATAAAAATAAATGACATTTCGTGAAGTGCAGGTGAAACCCTCCTGTACTGATAACGTGGATTTAGGGAAAGAGATCTGGCTTGCCTCGACAACAAACGGACAAGTGTTGCATCTACGGCGTCCACAACGTCTGGTACCACGTTATCAGTACAGGAGGTTTTCACCTGCACTTCACGAAATGTCATTTATGTTATCATGTGCAAACGTTGCGGTTTGAAGTACATAGGGGAAACTGGCTTACGGTTAGGAGATCGATTTCGCCAGCATCTCAGTGATATTTCTAAGAGGGCCTGGACACCTGTGGCTAAACATTTTTGCCTTGGTAACCACAGGGGCAAACAGGACATTTCGGTTAGTGCGATCCGCTCTTGTTCCGCAGATGTACGATCTCGGAGGGTCCTAGAACAGCGCCTTATTTTCCAGACTGGCTGTCTCCACCCAGCTGGAATTAACAATGTCTTCAGCTTTCTGTAACTTCTTTATTTTTCCACAGGCCTTTTTTATACTCTAATTTCTTCCTCTATGCTACCCCTCCTTACCACCATCCTATTTCCTTCTCTGCCAACATATTGGTCTTGTCCCATTCACCAGTTTTACATTTCCTCCCTGTAGGTGTTTAAGTTCTTCATTCATTATCTCTCGCGTCCTCTTTTCTCTCCCCTTTCCCCCCCCCACCCCCCCCCCCCGACACCTCTAGCGGCTATCATGTTTCTATTGCCTTCCCCCAACCCCTTTCTCCCACTTGTTCTGCTCCTCTCTCTCCGCTCCTTCGCTATGATTGGCTATATCGGGAATCTTTTGTCTGTAGGCAACGGGTTTTTTTTCCTTCTCCTCCTTCTTCCACACACATTTCCGCTTTACTGAGAGCAAGACGCTTCAGATAAGTTATATATGTTTGTATTTTGTTTTTGCATGTATCCTCGAATAAAGCTAACACCGAAATATCGGATGTTGTATGTTTTTCATTTATACATTCTCATTTTTATATTCGTTTTTTTCTCACCTTGCTCACTTCCTCCCTCACTTTGTAAAACTGCACCATACACCTCTATCTACCTTATTTATATTAACCAGTTTTACTGCAGTCGCCATCCCTTTTATCTGGTACACCACTTTACACGGAGTCGCCGACAAATCGTGAGTACATCACTTTACACGGAGTCGCCGACAAATCGTGAGTACATCACTTTACATGGATTCGCCGACATATCGTGAGTACATCACTTTACATGGATTCGCCGACATATCGTGAGTACATCACTTTACATGGATTCTCCGACATATCGTGAGTACATCACTTTACACGGAGTCCAAAAGATCCATCCCAGTTCTCCGCAACAAGTTTCGCAACGCAGACATCGAACGGCAAAGGTCATGTTGACTGTTTTCTTGGAGTTCTACTCGAATATTACTGTTATAATAACGTTTAGTCATGACACAGGCTAACATATTTCTTACCCAAGGACCTTTGAAATAGAATTGTTTCTCTATTTTCTGTCAATGCCTATGATATCTATGAGACCTATGTGATATATCTATTATCCAGATCTATGGTTCTATTTTCCTATATGTTTATCACAATAATGTAATAGCTGGAAAGTATTAAACTAGTGGAAATGCTTACAGTCAAGATTATACTCTTTTTCCTTCCTTCGTCTGTTAAGCACACTTTTTCTTCGCCTGTTTTACTATCCGCTTCACAGACTTACATCCCAGGAACTTTCATTCTCTCAGTGGCAACGCAATAGCAGCTGTGTAGAGTTATGTTAAAAAACTTTATTGATGCACAGGGTGGCGATGACGATGTTGGAATGATTGACAGTGCATACATATAAAAAAACTCGTGACAGGACAAATCTACACTCAGACAACATGTAGAATAAATTCTCGGCAGTTACAGCCGTCCATAGACGTCGCTGCCGTCAGAACTTCTAGCTACATTTCTAACAGTTCTACACTATCTAGACACAGCACAAAAACTACATTTTGTCACAAGCTAACCTGACCTACTCTGTCCAAAATAAAACTTCAGCTGTTCTAAATCGACTGCTTTCTCTCACGCCTTTTCTTAGTCGTATCTTATGCGTGAGCCACGTGGAAATTGAGACCAAGGGAATTGACTCTATGCACAAACAGCTGATAACTTTGGAACATAACTCTTTTTATACCAACTCTCTCATTCTCAGATGAGTTGTCTAACTTCCTTTGTATCATTCAATACATACTGTTAAAAAAAAAAAAGCAACAAATACGATGGTGCAATTTAAACTGAAGTTTGCTGATAAGACAAGGGCAAATTGCCTGAAACGTTCACTTTGACATCAACTTCGCGTACTGACCTGAATTGTACTCAGCAGATGATTCATGAACACAGAAAAGCAACACTTGTCAAAACAGCATTTTTGACAATAACTCAAGACAGGTTCATGAGATTCCCGTGAAACATACTGAACACAAAACTCACTGGCCATGTTATTGAATGCCTATGAAAGATTGACGCTCCTCGAATCAATTCATTTGAAAATTCAATGCTCAACTATGGCTCATCTCACTACAGAACAACGGCTCATCATTATTGGACGTTTACAGACTGGATAGTCACAAAGTATAGTTGCCAGACAATTTAATGTGGTTAGAAGCACCATTAGTCGCCTTTGGAGACGATTTCAAGAAGCTGGCTCAACTGCAGACCGGCAGCGCAGTAGAAGACCCATAATCACAACTCCTGCCGAAGACCGCTTCATACGGCTGTGTCACCTCAGGAATTGATTTGCATCTGCATCCTCAACAGTCCAGTAAATGACAGCAGCTCGTCGAATTTCAGATCAAACGATCAGGAACCGGCTGCATAACGCTGATCTTTATGCTAGAAGACCCTACAGAGGTCATGTTCTTACGGACCGGCACCGCCAGAACCGACTGCAGTGGGCAGTCACATATGGCCAATGGACTATTTCGAATGATTGGAGAAAGGTTTGGTTTAGTGATGAATCATTCTCTCTGCTCCAGCGACACGATAGACGGAGAAGAGTTTACCGCAGACTCCATGAGCGCTACGCTCAGAACTGCATGGATGAGGCTCCTCCACATGGTGGTGGAGGTGTACTGGTGTGAGGGACAGTCAACTTCATGGGAAGAAGTGACCTGGTGCAAATTGAAGGACGCCTGAATGCCCAACGATATGTCGCTGAAATTCTTCATCCGCACGTGGTTCCACTTCTGGCTGCAGCAGGGTTGATTTTTCAACAGGATAACGCTCGACCTCATGTGGCACAACTCACCATCAGTTCCTCGCTGACAACAACATCCAGACCATTCCGTGGCTATCGATGTCATCAGACATGAACCCAGTAGAACACATATGGGATGAACTCAACAGACAAGTCCGCCAGCGAGACGTAACGCCAACCAATCTCCAACAGTTGTCTCTTGTACTGCGGGAAGAGTGGGCAGCCATCTCACAACAACAGATCCAACGGCTAATCGGATCCAGGTCAAGGAGATGTCGTTCTCTGATACAGGCCAGGGAGGCCATACACCTTACTGAAATGGAGGCCTCAGTCACAAAGAATAAAAGTCCAAACCAAATTTAATGAACTGGTAAAGTTCATTGGTAAAGTCTTAAAGTTTCTTCATGCCAAAATTGAAACATTAATTCCGAAAAAGAAAATTCTAATACAATTTTGAAATTTGGTGTCCATTACGATTACAGTAGTGTTGCGTTTCTTTTTTTTTTTTGAACAGTATACTTATAGGAAATACAGGCTCACTGCTATTACAAGAGTAAAAATCCAGAGGTGAATAAAAAGAAATGAGCTTAAAAGTTCAGTGTGCAAGAAAATATGGGTAAATTCTCGAGCGAAAAGTTCAGTTCAATATTCTCACAACGAAGACAATCGACGCTTGGACAGAGTTCTCTCGTTGATTTTTGTTTACCAATCCAGAGCCTTCCCCCACTATAACGACCGTTACCAAACAATATGGAGACATAAAAGGCTTCATGTGATCATGTAGTATTAGTACCATTCGATTTTATAAGTCCACAGCTACCAACTGACCAGACTGAACTTTGCAAGAAAGTGGACACAATTTTCACTAGTCGAACCATTTGTAGTATTCATGATATCGTAATCCGAGAATTCATAGATTCAGGCATATCTCCTCCTTGATAGAGAGCGATTCGGAATTAACGGAAAATGATTCTTTCACCGGATTTTTTTGTTTGTAACTCTGTTCATGAGATGTCTTAGTACTGCCAGGTCAGGGACAGAGGAAATTATAATCATCAACGTGTATTAACTGAAAAACGACTTTGGTCCGTTCATTGTCAAATCTGATTTGTTGGCTTCTTCCTCGCCCGTTTTTTTGTTTTTTTGTTTTGTGACGTCCCATCGATCTCTCTACGTCAGAGTTGTTTGTGTAGCGGCTGCTTTGTGTCCTCGGGGCGAAGAGTCCCCCCCCCCCCCCCCCCCCGGATATCGAGGATGACATTAGTTCCAGACAGGAACTTGTTACCAACTTTGCGCTGGAACATCGTTTAAAGCCGACTATACGCCACAGACAGCGTGGAGTGCTGTCCAGCAGGGCGATGCCACTGCAAGACAACGCTCGGCCCCCTACACCGCAAGCGACCACACCTGTTTTAGAAACACTGCATTTCGAAGTATCGCCGGATCCCCCTTATTCTCCAGATTTGGCGCCAAAGTGACTTTTATCTGTTTCATCCCCTAAAACATCTTCTCGGTGGTAAAAGGTTCACATCTAACACGGAGCTGCGGGACGCATTGCACAGATGGCTTAGAAGTAAGGACAAAGTTTTTTTCTTCTTACTGAAATTCAGAAGCTGGTTCACTGATGGTACAAATGCATTGTAAAGCCAAGGGACTATTTACCAAAAACAGGGTTGTTATTTTTTCCTGTACTAAATAAAAGTTTTGTATAATTGGTATTTTATAACTTTCATTCGACCAACACTCGCATATATATATATAATTATGTATATACAGAGTGTGTGAGGCCTAAACAGAGGTTGGGGGGGGGGGAGTTGTACACAATTTGTGTGCATCTTGAATTTACCAAGTTGGTATTTATGTATAGCTCAGAGAATGACCGCATTCAAATGAGGAGCAAACTTGAACTCAGGAGATAAAAGACAACACAAACATTATTTGTTTGTAATAATGATCAGTTATAGCAAATGAACATTTCTTAAAAAAAGTTGTTAAGGACATTTCCCAGCAACTTCCACCAACAAGTCACAGTTATCTACTTCACAATTATACTATAAGATGAAAACGATAAAAAGAAAGGGCTTCATGAGCATCCACTTTTTATGTTTAAAAGTGTCGAACCATCCACTAAAAAAAAAAACCACCACCAACACACACATCACACACACAAAACCCTGAAAAATTCTTTGATCACTTTGACACTGAGTTTTTATTCCAATATGGGTCCAGATAATACAGTATTACAAGATATCACATATATAAACAATAATAATAATAATAATATATGATAAGACTTTTAAGCTGAAGTTCCACTTTCACAAAACCCCACTTGAAAGTATAAGTACAGTAATGAGACCCTCTATTCTGTTTATAAGAAGTGTCTAGCAATAGACAAAAAAATTGTCAAAGTTGTGTATAAAGTGAGTGGATGTTTTAATACAGTATATGAAAGGGATGTTATGCTTACAAGCAAGACCCAAACAATCATAGTTTGTATTTTAATATCTCAGTTTCTGAAAGTCAAGTACCCAAAGCATAAGACTTTTATGAGAAATTTCAGTTTAATCCATATGCTAAGAAGCAAGAATCACATAAAAGAGACATTTTGTCTACATCCACATATTAAGAAACAAAAATTATGTGAACTAGACATCTTGTCTACATCAACATATTAAGAAACAAAAATCACATGAACTAGACATTCTGTCTACATTCACATATTAAGAAACAAAAATCATATGAACTAGACATTCTATCTACATCCACATATTAAGAAACAAAAATTAAAGAAAAAGACATCTTGTCTACATCCACATATTAAGAAACAAAAATTAAAGAAAAAGACATCTTGTCTACATCCACATATTAAGAAACAAAAATCACATGAAAGAGACATTCTGTCTACTTCCACATATTAAGAAATAATAAATGAGACAATGCGTATGCATTCACATATTGAGAAACAATAATAACATGAAAGTGATTTTTGTCTACATCCACATATAAAGAATCACACAAAAGAAACAATTTGTCTAAATCCATATTCTTAGAAGCAATAATCACATAAAAGAGACACTTGATCCAAATGAACAATACCAACCATAATTCATTTGCTACACAACAAAGGCACATTTTTGATCTGTTTCCGGTGTAAGCATAACTTTTCATTAAGTTTATCTTTTTTTTTTTGTGTTTAATTTTCCTTTATATCATAAATGATGCAATAATAAATTACATCCACAACAAACTACAATAATAAAACCATGCAATGCAAACTTTACAAAAAACATTATTTAACAGCTTGTTTTGAATAAAAAAGAAACTGTAGTATAAACAGTCCTGACAATTTTTGCCAAAGTCTGAATAACCAGGTGATACGTGTATCTTGTTTACGTGGTGAATAATAAGTAATTTGTAGTCTGCTACATTTTCAAAGAATTTTTGTGTAAAGAAATAGTAATTCAAGTCCACACCTGTAAATATGCAACTTACATTACCCAGCAAAAACAAGCTTGTACTATATATCCCTTTACTGCTCAGACTGAATTATGCAGGCTATTCAGAAACATAGAGAAGATGTAGACAAAGAATATTACGAGGCCATATAACAAATGGAGATTATGAAATATCAGAGATTAGATATGCTGATGACACAGTATTCTGTCCACAACACAAAAATGAATGGAAAAACTAATTATGTCAGTCCGTAAGAACAGCGAAGAGCAAAACCTCTATCTTAAATGCAAAGAAAACTAAATTGATGACAACTGACAAAACAAACGAGGTAGCTGAAATATGTATCAGTGAGGAAAAATTGGAAGAAGTGGAGAGTTTTACATATCTTGGATCACTACTAACTAATAACGGAGATACAATGAGGAAAATTAAAAGGAGGACATCTATTGCTTTCAGAAAGTAAAACAACTAAAGAATCTGTGGAGAGGAACAGACAGAACTACAAAAATAAGATTTTTAAGAGCATGCATCTTTCCCATCGCAACATATGCCTGTGAGACCTGGACACTTAACAAAACAGCTGAAAAACACATAAATGCCTTTGAATGTAAATGCTACAGAAGAGTTCTTCAGATATCATGGACACAAAAAAAGAACAAATATATCCATACTGCAAGAACTTAATACTGAAGAAGGCTGGCTAGTAAAGAGGAGTAAACAAAGAAAACTTAAATATTTGGACACATTAAACGTCATGATAATCTAGAGAAGACTGTCTTGGAAGGGTACATGATGTAAAAAAAGAAAGAGAGGAAGACCAAAGCGAAAATGGCCGCAAGACATCGTTGATTATCTGCAGATGGATGCATCAGCAGCAGGCCATCTTGCTCACAACCGAGAGGCCCACAGGAGTGCTGTTTGGGAGGCAAAGTTCTGCAAGAGACATGCAAATGAATTCAGAAATCAAATCAGACTGAATTAAGTAAGCTACGCATAAGATAAGGGATGCTTAAGTAGTGAAGTGGCTAGTGCATTAGTCTCTCATGGTGAAGGTCGGTGGTTCAATCCAGCTTGGTGAGCCCCAGTCACCCAGTTATGATACTGATCATGTCACCTTCTGGTGTGGCAACAGGTCAAGGAAAATATAGACACTAACACCATATCCCCCTTGTATCTCCATAGCATAATTTGGCTCCCTTTTACCTCTTCAACCTTACAGAAGAAAAAGTTTATTCTCTGACGTATAAAAACCTCTTAAATGTCATTTGACAATATTTTCCTATGAAATGCCTGCCAAAAGAAACTATGAGATGTCACATCCCATCATACACTCACTTATGTCAGTATGATACTGTACTGAACTGAATACACCAAACAGAAGCAAGTACATGTAAAGCTACAAAATGTCAAATTTATCTATAACATAATTAAAAGACCACTGGTTTCAAGAAAAAAAACTGAAACCAACTAGGCCTTCTACTAACCCTCAAACAATAAAATATAGTTTGTTCTAACTCTTTCATATCATAACAATATATTATTATTAATTCAGATATTTAACCTTTGTCTCAGATGATTAAAGATTACAGTTCCTTGCTTTATGTTTGAAACAGCAGCGAAAAACTCATATTTGTAATTTAATGCCAGCATATAAAATGAACACAATTTAACAAAACAATCGCATTTCTGAAACTGATATTTAAAAGAAGACATAAATAAAAGGAGAAAAAAACTAATTCAGGTTCTAACTTTTAAGGACCTTCCCCCAACAAAAACTGAAGACTTGACACAGATTTTGAGCCAAAGACATTCAGAGTTTGCTATACAATTAGTTCCACTTTGGCTACATGTTCCTGGAAATTATACTTGATGCATATATGAACATACAATTCATTAAAAACAGCACATAATTGTGTAATATAATGACTCTTTTCACCTTTCGGCCTGCTATGAAGCAGGTAGATGAAAGAATCTCTTATGGTGGCCTTACAAATATCCTTATAATTTTGGTACTAGTTTTTCTCAGTGACTTGTCACTTCTACAAGTTCATCATGCAACATCTGCTTAGGGTTATCCGTGCCCCTAGACTGGGGGATACAGCCTTGCAAAATGTCCCAGCCATGTTAGTCTGACTGGGGGATACAGCCTTGCAAAATGTCCCAGCCATGTTAGTCTGACTGGGGGATACAGCCTTGCAAAATGTCCCAGCCATGTTAGTCTGACTGGGGGATACAGCCTTGCAAAATGTCCCAGCCATGTTAGTCTGACTGGGGCATACAGCCTTGCAAAATGTCCCAGCCATGTTAGTCTGACTGGGGCATACAGCCTTGCAAAATGTCCCAGCCATGTTAGTCTGACTGGGGCATACAGCCTTGCAAAATGTCCCAGCCATGTTAGTCTGACTGGGGCATACAGCCTTGCAAAATGTCCCAGCCATGTTAGTCTGACTGGGGGATACAGCCTAACCATGTTTAGTCCTCCACAACAGAGGATTGTCATGATAGAAGGTTTAGTATATTGCAGAAGCCCAGAGCTGGTTACTTCAACAGACAGCTTGCTCTCACTATACTTGCATGCTGATGAACAAAAAGAAAAATGATACCAAGATGCTCCTGATACAAGTCATAAATTGCATGTGCTTCTCTTGAAGCCATGGTAAAGTCAACAGTTTTCCCCAGGTTTCTGCAGCAACCCCATGGTTTTCTATCTCTAGTTCAAACCCTCTAGCTATGTCTAGCAGCACTGATCTGGCCTGGATGGGCACTCTGTTGGCTGCATGTTCTGGAGTAACAAACTGAACCAAATAAACTCTGTATCTTGCTTATACTGTCACTTCAAACAGCTTTTGTATGCATATAATGAGAATGACACATTTATTGTGATAGACTGACATAACATTATACTACCTGCTATGAACACTATGTACTTTGCATATACATTATATATCAAACAATAAATCAAGATAATGCACACAATTAATATGGGGTACATTGCATTTTAATTCAGTAAGTGAATGACTTGTGCAAGCATTCCATATTTAATATAACTGTAGGATGAATTACCTCCATTAATTCAATTCAAGAAATAAAGTGATGAAGAAACATAATAAATGATATGGTGGCCTACAACTGGTAGCACTATCTAGGCTTAAAATACAAACCGATCATTTGGCTGTTGTACCAGGATCTGCTAGATGAAAGCTCTCAGAGATCTACAGTCTTACATCTTACATCCTTCCTGTGCTGTTAAATGTCACACAGGGCTCACATGGTAGTTTTCCAAGTTTTCCTGTTTTTGGTGAGCTTTTCAACCTCATCAAGGGATTTTATGCACACTAAACTGGCCTCTCTTAACAATGTCCTCTTTAGAGTTCCACATGGTCAACCTCTTTTTCCTTTGGCCTGTTGCATTCCACTTGATAGCTTGTTTTGGGATTCTCTGACAGTTTCTTCTCATCACATGATCAATATATGTCCATCTCCTTTTTCTGATCACACATGAGACAGGTTGTTTGCTCATCTGCCTTATCTCTCTGTTGTTCTTAATTCGTTCCACTTTATTTTCCTTAAGCATTTCTTTTCAGAAGAGTTTAATTTTTTTTTTTAACTTCTTTAGTTGTTTTCCAGTTTTCACATGCATAGACAAGGGTGGATATTACATCTGAATTGAATAATGTTAGCCTGGTTTTGTGTTTATAACTTCTGAATGCCATATGTTCTCAAGATTCTTGAAGATTGATGCTGCTTTTGCAATTCTAACTTCCTTTCTGGTGTCACTACCTGGTCTGTGTAGCTACCGTGGATGTGTACTTCTTCAACAGCTGTTCCTTCTACGTATATTTTTCCTTCTTGATTAATGGGAAGTTCCGTTATTTTTTTTTTCCTTGTAAATTTCAAGTCCTATTTTGCTAGCCATGGAAAACAAGGTATCTATTTTTTCTACAGTACTCAAATCTTATTTATATTAGGCACAGTCAGCCATTTTGAACAGCTTAAATCTGGTCCCAGCCATGTTAGTCTGACTGGGGCATACAGCCTCGTAAAATGTCCCAGCCATGTTAGTCTGACTGGGGCATACAGCCTCGTAAAATGTCCCAGCCATGTTAGTCTGACTGGGGGATACAGCCTCGTAAAATGTCCCAGCCATGTTAGTCTGACTGGGGGATACAGCCTAACCATGTTTAGTCCTCCACAACAGAGGATTGTCATGATAGAAGGTTTAGTATATTGCAGAAGCCCAGAGCTGGTTACTTCAACAGACAGCTTGCTCTCACTGTACTTGCATGCTGATGAACAAAAAGAAAAATGATACCAAGATGCTCCTGATACAAGTCATAAATTGCATGTGCTTCTCTTGAAGCCATGGTAAAGTCAACAGTTTTCCCCAGGTTTCTGCAGCAACCCCATGGTTTTCTATCTCTAGTTCAAACCCTCTAGCCATGTCTAGCAGCACTGATCTGGCCTGGATGGGCACTCTGTTGGTTGCATGTTCTGGAGTAACAAACTGAACCAAATAAACTCTGTATCTTGCTTATACTGTCACTTCAAACAGCTTTTGTATGCATATAATGAGAATGACACATTTATTGTGATAGACTGACATAACATACTACCTGCTATGAACAATATGTACTTTGCATATACATTCTATATCAAACAATAAATCAAGATAATGCACACAATTTATATGGGGTACATTGCATTTTAATTCAGTAAATGAATGACTTGTGCAAGCATTCCATATTTAATATAACTGTAGGATGAATTACCTCCATTAATTCAATTCAAGAAATAAAGTGATGAAGAAACACAATAAATGATATGGTGGCCTACAACTGGTAGCACTATCTAGGCTTAAAATACAAGCCGATCATTTGGCTGTTGTACCAGGATCTGCTAGATGAAAGCTCTCAGAGATCTACAGTCTTACATCTTACATCCTACCTGTGCTGTTAAATGTCACACAGGGCTCACATGGTAGTTTTCCAAGTTTTCCTGTTTTTGGTGAGCTTTTCAACCTCATCAAGGGATTTTATGCCCACTAAACTGGCCTCTCTTAACAATGTCCTCTTTAGAGTTTCACATGGTCAACCTCTTTTTCCTTTGGCCTGTTGCATTCCACTTGATAGCTTGTTTTGGGATTCTCTGACAGTTTCTTCTCATCACATGATCAATATATGTCCATCTCCTTTTTCTGATCACACATGAGACAGGTTGTTGTTTGCTCATCTGCCTTATCTCTCTGTTGTTCTTAATTCGTTCCACTTTATTTTCCTTAAGCATTTCTTTTCAGAAGAGTTCAATTTTTTTTTTTAACTTCTTTAGTTGTTTTCCAGTTTTCACATGCATAGACAAGGGTGGATATTACATCTGAATTGAATAATGTTAGCCTGGTTTTGTGTTTATAACTTCTGAATGCCATATGTTCTCAAGATTCTTGAAGATTGATGCTGCTTTTGCAATTCTAACTTCCTTTCTGGTGTCACTACCTGGTCTGTGTAGCTACTGTGGATGTGTACTTCCTCAACAGCTGTTCCTTCTACGTATATTTTTCCTTCTTGATTAATGGGAAGTTCCGTTATTTTTTTTTTCCTTGTAAATTTCAAGTCCTATTTTGCTAGCCATGGAAAACAAGGTATCTATTTTTTCTACAGTACTCAAATCTTATTTATATTAGGCACAGTCAGCCATTTTGAACAGCTTAAATCTGGTGCAAGAATATGTGACTCATGTGAAAGCCATCAGGGCCAATGAATAAAATGACAGGTGACTACATTTTATCCTGTCACTAAACAGTGTTCTTGTCTGATGTCCAGCAGATCAGGTAGTGATCAATGTTCTTATTATGACAGTGGACTGTGCTGAGAAACTTGCTTACAGCCACCATGGTTCATGCATCTACTAACATGCTGTCTTATTACATGATTTTCATCAGGACATCAGCTGCTGCCAGCATTTCTATTTCGCATTCACAAGGACATGACAACTACATAAACAATTTATAATTTTATATAATGATCTTCAAAAAAAATATAAATGGAAAATATTATTTTATGAATTATAAAAACATGACAAAATCTATTTAACAGTGATCACAAAAGACAATGCTTTGTGGTATTTCTTGTGACAAATATGTTCATCAGTATTTATGAAACATTCATGAAAGCAAATGCGGTCTCTATTTAACTGATACCCTGAACTGAATTTAATGCGTTAAATGGTGGGGATGTATGTGTGTATGTGAATTTGAGGGGGTGGGTGGGTGGACAGCAGGCAGGCAGCATGACATGAAAAAAGGTCCTGCATCCTTATGTCCTGATTTTGATCTCCAGTGAGCCTAAGCAAGTGTGCTCACTGTCTCCAACAATGATAGAACAATAAAATAACAGTTTCAAATGCACTTTGACATTTGACATTCCTAGTCCTGTCTTCTGTCTCCCTGAAACTGAGAACTGGTGTTCTTGCAGCTGATGCTGTGACAGTGTTGAGACAAAGCATAATGTTGGCTTGGCAGTGGGTTATGGCTGTTTTTCAGTCCCTGAATGCAGTTAAAATACTAGGGATTACCAATGGAGAGGTGGGACAGGTTCCTGGTCAGCTATGGTTCACCAAACCTGATGCCAGCATGTAAGCTGCGGGTTACTGATAGACAAAAGGGGCATCACCTTTACATCTACAGCATGTCATCTCTTACTTTGTTACTAATAAAGCTCTTACTGACATTAAAACTATTATAAATGTGTTCCATTCTGTTTACTATCTGATTTTCTACTGAATTCAAAGGCTGCTCTAATAAAAGGGTCAAGAGGTATAAATTAACAAAGAAGTTATTAATCTGATATTATTATAATCCTTACAATGTAACATATTCTGCATCTCTCTCTCTCTCTCTGGATCTTAAGTGCCCAAGGCACATGGGGCTTCTGCAGGGGTTTTCAACAAATGCCTGTCCTCTGCCTTTTTCTCTGTTCTTGCCCACATGAGACCTCTACTGGTAAACATCCTCTCTGTTCTTCTTCTCCATCATATTCTGCATACAGTGTTTTAAATACAACCATTCACACACAACAGGAACTGAAGGTTTCTATGGTAACACAGAAACACAAACAGAAAGTAAAATATGATTCCATTGCTGTCCTTGAAAATGGACATATGATGTTAATCTTCATGTACTGTTAATACAATCACTGTGTCACGTTCACTGAAAGCAATGGCAAAATGTTTGCTTAAAACTGGAGTTCTCTACACAGGTTTGTGATAATGACCACTTCAGGCAAGAACAAATGATAATATGAATATATACACAGTGCATATTTTTCCAGTGTACAATGGTATTTATATATTGTTCTAAAGGATGCAATATACTTGGTTCACAAGTTACATATTTGTTGCTTATGGTTAGAGTAATATTTTGAATAACTATGTGGTTACACAGATATTTGAAATATACTTTCTTGATATTTATATTATACTTAATTTAGAATGTGGTAACACCCGAATCCAGATTACAGAATCACTTATTTCAAGACTCTTAAGATGTGGTAACACCTGAATCCAGATTACAGAATAATTTGTTTCAAGACTCTTAGGATGTTGTAACACCTGAATCCAGAATAACTTGTTTCAAGACTTAAGATGTGACAACACCTGAATCCAGACTACAGAATAATTTGTTTCAAGACTCTTAAGATGTGGTAACACCTGAATCCAGACTATAGAATCACTTGTTTCAAGGCTCTTAGGATGGTTAACATCTTAATCCAGACTATAGAATCACTTGTTTCAAGACTCTTAGGATGTTGTAACACCTGAATCCAGACTACAGAATACATAACTATATATTTCAGGATCATCCTAAAGTTACATAAATATCACCTCTTGCTCAGTTCTTCCCTGCACAGTTACACACTGTTTCATTTAAACTCAGAACAATAAGGGCTGTGAACCTTATCCTATCATGTCATAGAAGCATTTGGGAACATGGTGCTATGTTCCTATTTTCCTTGACCAGGCAGTGGCTACCTATCCTTCTCCACCTCCAGCAGCAGGAAAGGGATGTGAAGGGTAGGTCTAAATGTTGGCTTACCTAATTTAATCGCCACATTTTCTCACCACCTATGTGCCAAACTATATGCCTTGGACTATATATATATAAAACCATATCCCTGTAAGGCCAGCAGAACTGCACTCTTTGGATTCTGTGTCCTAGACAGCTGCCCAGTTGGTCTTATGGTATCACTAGCCCTATAAAAACTGTATCTACAACAAAAACATATGGATCATTCTTCAACATAGTGACAAATATATGCGATATATATCACACGCATTCAATTAATGATTTTCTCATTATGTCTGTACACATGAAAGAGATGGTACATGAGACAACGGTATAACATTTTGAATAACAAGCTAAAAAAAAAAGAAAATAATAACAAAATAAGGAAATCTTGTGAAGCGGTAACATGTCTAAACACATTCAATGAAACTTTCTTCAGAAATCTGTGGTGAGCTACTGAAAGTTGTTTAACAATTCTCAGACACAGTCTGAACAGAAACACACAATAATTTGTAATACAGCTGTTCCTACTTTCTTCCTAGTTTATACATTCTAAACAGAAACATTTATTACATTCCTTCCACATAAAGACAAGGGCCATCTCTGCACCTGCCCTAAATAACTACTTTGATGTTCAGCAAAACATGAAATCTGTGACAGGGCTGTTAAAAAAAAAAAAACTCCCCTTTTCCAAATTTTTTTTACTACTTGGCTGTTAGAAGATTCTCAGATCATAAGTCAATTATTTGCTGTAAAATCCCCCAGTTTTGACAGTATAGAACAAGAACAATATTCACCAATGAAGGTAAATGGTTCTTTCACAACAAGAACTACACACATGGCTTTCTCTTCTTTCTTTTCTAGCAAGAGTCCATGATCTTTAATGCCAAAATTTGCTTTATAACAAAACTTCTTCATAAGAATATTACAATTTCCATTGAGATACAAAACAGCTTTTACTGCTGTTGTCCCATCTCATTACAAAACCTTCATTGCCAAGAATGTCCAGTTTTGTCTTATTGTTTTGAATGTCCAGTATTGTCTTATGTTTTGAATGTCCAGTATTGTCTTATTGTTTTGAATGTCCAGTACTGTCTTATTGTTTTGAATGTCCAGTATTGTCTTATTGTTTTGAATGTCCAGTATTGTCTTACTGTTTTGAATGTCCAGTATTGTCTTACTGTTTTGAATGTCCAGTATTGTCTTATTGTTTTGAATGTCCAGTATTGTCTTACTGTTTTGAATGTCCAGTATTGTCTTATTGTTTTGAATGTCCAGTATTGTCTTATTGTTTTAAACTTTCACTGTCTATGAGACTAAAGTTTATATATGTACAGTATATATTTTAAAAATTGTGTTTGAAAATTTAAAGAATGACATCATCGATCTATTTGTATTACATATCCCACCCAGCTCCACAGGTAAACCAGCATATATCCTGTAACTGACAGGTTTTTGTTTTTTTTACTTTGCAAATGAACAACTGTCACAAAAACTGTATACATTAACAATATTTGTGCCTTGATTTACATCCTTATTTTCACCCTCCCTGATGGTCAGTATCTACGAATTGTGATGTGAACCTCTCCATCATCTAGAAATTTCAGATGGTTCCAAGCTTCAAAATGCCGCATGGTAGTAAACTTCAGTCCATTCACTTCTAGAATCTCATCCTTGACCTTTAGCTGCCCACACTTTTCTGCTGGACCACCTAGATGGACAAAGTAACACTATCAGATATCTGACATGAATGGAAAAAAAACAATGACTGTTATGACTGACTCTTATATAAAAGTATGTATACAGTATGACCGACCAATGCCTGTACTACTTCTGACTGGTGCTCTAACAAGGCTGTTGCATGGTACAGCCTAACAAATGGGGTAAATATCAATATTATCTCCCATGATACTAGATTCTGTAAGAAGTAATTCTGTTTGATCTGCTATGGAAACTAAAGGAAGCCAATCTCCATAAGATACGATGGAAGTGCAATCAGCTTTCAAGAACTTCACATTTCTTCATTATATTTTCAGTATACAAGTTAAATAAGTAAGGTGACAATATTTACCCCCGACGGACAAGATAGTACAAGAACCAAATTAAAATGGTAAACTAATTTTCTAGCTAGAAACTGCAGTATACTCAAATTCTTATTGTTCACACTTACAGAGGTAAAATCTGGACTGAAAGTCAGGTATGATGACTGTATATATTTAAAATATTTTCATTCTGAATTGAACTTTGAGTTTCACTATTTCTGATGGTCATGTCCCATATTGTGATACTTTCACTACTTCTAATGGTCTTGACCCATGGTGTGGTACTTTCACTACATCTAATGGTCCTGACCAATGGTGTGAAACTTCCACTACTTCTAATGGTTTTGACCAATGGTGTGACACTTTCACTTCTTCTAATTGTCTTGACCCATGGTGTGATACTTTCACTACTTCTAATGGTCCTGACCCATGGTGTGACACTTCTACTACCTTTAATGGTCTTGACCCATAGTATGACACTTTCACTACTTCTAATGGTCATGACCCATGGTGTGATACTTTCACTACTTCTAATGATCCTGACCCATGGTGTGATACTTTCACTACTTCTAATGGTCCTGACCCATGGTGTGACACTTCCACTACTTATAATGGTCTTGACCCATGGTGTGACACTTTCACTGCTTCACTACTTCTAATGGTCATGACCCATGGTGTGACACTTTCTCTATTCAATAAGAGATCAACATGCAACATTATATGGAAACAACAAATACCAACTCATGAAATCTAGTATCAACTGTTAAGCTTTGTATTTCAACTGCTAAAGAACATTTCTGAAAACTTAAAACAGCAATTTCATAAATGCACTTTGTTGTGGAAGGATTCATAACCAAAGGAAAACCATGTTGACTGATGTAAATATAAACAAAATTCAGTTTTTAAAAAAAAAAATCTGCTTCCTGCACCTAACTCCTAGTCATAAACAGCATAGTAGGATAAGACCTAATAACTCAGATTCTGATGAAATATCTCAGATTCTACAATACAATGACATGGTAATTCAGCTTCATATAAAGCATCTCAGATTCTACTATCAAATAACTTACTCAGCTTCATATTATAACTGAATATGGTACGATGCCCATAAACTCTTGGAACCAATTTGGGGAAAAATACAATGACAAGAAGACAACATCCAACTCTGGACTGAAATCAGAAACTTTCATCTGTTTAAGAAATCTGAAGTAAATCATAACTGTAACGGGACTTATGCTGACAATGAATTCTGAGTTTAAGACATTAGCATTGAGTTTTTTTTTCAGCTGCTTAATCCCTGGTGTTACTGCGGAGATGCCATGTCTTAATAGTATCTGGTCAGCCAACCATCCAGTCTTAGCCAGGTGGCTTATTCATTTATCTAGCACAACATAAAACATCTCAGCTTGTACCATACAAATGACATGGCAGTTCAGCTTCAGATGAAACCATATCTCAGAGAAGTAAATATGTAGTATTCTTATTATCAACCTCTTCTTCTTCTGCGTTCGAGGTTGTTGGTCACATCAGATCTTGACCCCTGTTAACAAGGCAAAGCCCGCAGTCCTCTCCAGATCCTGATAGGAGCCCCAAAGCTTTTGCCCCAAGCTTGTGTCTTCTGGCCATGTCTCACGCCTCAGGTCTGCACGGTTTGGGCAATCTTGAAGGATATGTTCTGGAGTCTGGACTTTATTGCCACATGAACACTCGTCTGTGTGAGACATTTTAAGTCGATGTAGGTTGCTTAGTAGTCTGCAGTGGCCTATCCTTAGGTGGAAGAGGATGGTCTGCTGATGTCTTTGTAGTGGTGTATTAGATCTGGTTCATTGTTACATTTCAGTTGCTTTTTCCATTCAGATCTGCACTGGTTACGGATTATAGTTTTTGCTTCTTGGGAGTTTACTGGATGATATGTTTGATCTTGATTGCTGCCAGCTTTGGATAGGCTGTCAGCTATTTCATTGCCAGCTATTCCATAGTGGATGGTACCCATTGTAGGGCCATGGTTGTTGACAGTGTAAGGTGCTTCAGTTCTGTTGTCTTCTTCTTCTTTGTTTGCTTCTACCACCAAGACCACCCCGTGATCCTGCTGAATTTACTCCTGTGGTCCCCAAAGGACCACACGAGATCCCCAAGAGGACCACAAGAGGTTCAGAGTATCGCAGGGCTTGGGCCTGTATTCTCAGTGGGTCGCAGAAGCGGGATTGTGTGACACCGTGGTTTTCGTTGCACCAGTTTAATCAAGAGTTGGACTTTCTCACTAGGAAAACCTCGACGTGTTTTGAGATACCCGTGTATCCCCACTGGGAGCGAAGTGGTTGTCCATCCAGTCCAGTGTTGGACTTTCTCACTGGAAAACCTCAGCGTGATTAGGATATGCATACATCCCATTTGGGTGAGAGGTGGTTGCCTATCTAGACTGCACTGGTCCAATGTCTCCGACTTTAGCAGTTTGTGGTCATGGCTGCTACCCTTCCTAGTTGTGACCAGGACAGAGCTTTTGTCCAGGAGGACGAATCCTCGCTACTAGTAAGTTTCACCCCTGGGTTAAGCCGGTTTAGGCGTAATATCCCAGTATGGGCATCTTTAGGATGTGACCAACCTCTAGAGTGGAGCTACTGTGTCATGAGTAGTTATCAAGTTTCACTCCTGGGTTAAGCCGGTTTAGGCGTAATATCTCAGTATGGGCATCTTTAGGATGTGACCAACCTCTAGAGTGGAGCTACTGTGTCATGAGTAGTTATCAAGTTTCACCCCTGGGTTAAGCTGGTTTAGGCATATTTCACAAGTATGGGTGTATATTGGACATGGCCGGCCTCTAGAGCAGAGGTGCTGTGGTATGAGTAGCTCTTGCCACAAGACTACTGGACATAACGATTAAACTTCACTTTATCCTTTCCATCACCTTTTCACAGCGGCGCCGCCCAGCAACCCTAGGTGCATTTTCGGATTTTCTTCACTGGCAGGGAGGAGTTTCACTCTACACGCGGCAGCCGAAGAATCTCATCAGCAATGTCTTAGTTTAACCGCTGGGTTAAGCCGGTTTATGCAATCTACTCCAGTATGGGTGTATATAGTACGTGGCTGACCTCTAGAGCAGAGGTGCTGTGATTTGAGTAGTCCTGACCTCAAGACTACTGGTCACTTCACTTAATCCTTTTCTTCACCTTTTCCGTGATGGCACTGCACAGCAACCCTAATCGCATTTTTCTTCATTGGCCGGGAGGAGTTTCAGCCCTTGCATGGCAGCTAAAGAATCTTGCCAGCAGTGGGTTTTAAATCAGTTTTCCTTCTCCTGGATGAGCTACCAAACATGACTCTCATCTACCCAAAGCGTCTGGTTTTCAGGTGCCCCTTCCCCTCTCAGTTTGAACAGTTCTGTCACGAGAAGGCCAGGAGCTGGACTTGACTGTCAGAGGTTATTTGAGACACACACCTTGGAGACATTAATTGGAGTGGAGAGCGTATCCCCCATCCCACCTCTGGCTATAACAGTCCTTAGAACCAATTCTGTTGTGATTTCCTGTATGTTTGCCTGTGGGTTGTTTGTTGTTTTTAGAGATTCTAGAAGTGCCCTCTTTTCAACCTCTATTTTATTATCAGCATCACTATCCTTATTTTGCTTCCAAATTATATACCTGAATAATTCTACCTTCAGTGATACATAGTCTGAACTCTTACCTTTGAAAATCCTCTTGATTGTAATTGGTACATCTCCTTTAGGAGAATCCACTCCACCTTCTAGACAGAACCCAACCCCTGTAGCACCTTTGATCATCGTAACTTTATGGATACCAGGACCAAGTTCACCTAGTGATCCAGTGGAGCTCTTGACAGTGTTCACAGCTGGCAAATCCTCTTTCACTGAAGCTTTTCTTGGAGTGGCTTTAGACAGTGACTCAGTTCTGGTTACTGGTGAAATCTTTGTAGGAGCTGCTTCACACTGTGCTGGAGATTCTCCTAGCTCTTCTCCATTTGCAAGGTGCATCACTGTCACTGCTGTAGCCTCAGCTGGCTTCTTTCCTTGTAATGCTGGGACACTTCCAGCTGCTTCAGATTTGTATGGCTTTTGGGGTGTCTTAGGAGGAGGTGTTGGAAATTTCTGTAGTGAAGTTTGTGCTTCTTCTTGCTGAAAATGTGTTTCATCTTTTGAAAGAACCTTATCTTGCAGGGAATACACTTTTCTGAATGCACTGGTGAAGTCTGATCTGAAGGCGGTGGTGCAGTTTCTGCAAGTGGTGGCACTTGGTTTAGTTTAGGTTTGGAAATATGTTCAGAAATCTCTGATGTTTTCATGGGTGATGGTGCTTTCTCTACAAGCAGTGGTGATGCCTCTGAAAATGGCGGTACTTGCTCTCTTTGGAGTTCAGAAGTTTCCAACATTTCAAATGAAGTTGGTGGTGCTTTCTCTGGGAGTGGTGGTGCATCCTCAGAAGATGGTGATAAATGACCCGATTTGGGTTCAGAGATATCTTTCGTATTGAAAGATGCTGGTGATGCCTTCTCTGAGAGTGGTGGTGCATCTTCAGAAGACGGTGATAAATGACCTGATCTGGGTTCAGAGTTATCTTTTGTACTGAAAGATGTTGGTGGTGCCTTTTCTGGAAGTGGTGGTGCTTGATCTGCCTGAATTTCAGAAAATTCTGATGTTTTTAAAGATGTTGATTCTTCTACAGGTAGCGGTGCTTTTTTAGGCAATGGTGGTATTTCAGTTCTTTCACTCTGGGGTTCCAGTATATTTAATTCTGCCATGGGTGATGGTGCATCATCCACAAGAAGATTTGACTGGAGTGTATTTTCTTGCTCTAATGAGGATGGCTTATGATGTCTCTCATTAGGGACTGGTCTAACTTCTTTGGAGGGTAAGATGGGTTCTTGATCTGTGGTTACTGGAAAAAAAACAATAAAACATTTGTTGGTTTAACTTTAGAAACTGAAAAATATACTAGTGAAAGATCTGAATGAAAATGAATGTATAATAAGTGAAATTTGTGAATTTATACTATTCTTGTAAAAGAAAAAAGTGGTATCTTTGAACCAGAATGCTAATGTGATTAAGAAACTTTAAAAAAAAGAGAGCTAAGGAATTTTATTCACACTGTGAGACAGTTTAGAAATTGTATTCATACTGTGAAAGAACTGAGGAATTTTATTCACAATGTGAGGCAGTTTAGAAATTGTATTCATACTGTGAGATATACAAGGAATTTTATCCACACTGTGAGACAGTTTAGAAATTTTATTCATACTGTGAAAGAACTCAGGAATTTTATTCACAATGTGAGACAGTTTAGAAATTGTATTTATACTGTGAGATATACAAGGAATTTTATCCACACTGTGAGACAGTTTAGAAATTTTATTCATACTGTGAGAGAGCTAAGGAATTTTATTCACACTGTGAGACAAATGTTTTAATTACTAGTGGCACAGATTCATATGGCTAAATTGCAATAATTAAGAAATAAATGATGGTATATATATCTGAGCATGGTATAAACCTTGGAGAGAACAGCAAAATACGAAGGGTGATTGATAAGTTCTTGGAATAAGGTACAACGGATTATTTGTGGTCAATTTATTTTTTGGTTACTTCTCAACATAGTCCCCTTACAAGTTTATGCACTTGGTCCAGTGATCCTGAGCATACGAATCCCTTCTTTGTAAAAGTCAGCATCTTGTGCCAGTAGAAAGTGGTCTACAGCATGAATGACATCATCATCTGAAGCAAATTTGTGACCACTGAGCTCCTTTTGAGTTTGGTAATAAAATAACAGGTAATAGTTCAAAGGGACCAAATCTGGGGAATAAGGAGGATGTTCAAGAAGCTGGAAGTTGCATTC
This sequence comes from Achatina immaculata, assembly GCA_009760885.1. NCBI lineage: Eukaryota > Metazoa > Mollusca > Gastropoda > Stylommatophora > Achatinidae > Lissachatina > Lissachatina immaculata. The sequence continues at coordinate 98,111,317 of CM019691.1, forward strand.
ATGAATGGCAGCCATTGCCACCGGTGACTTGTGAACTGGAGCATTGTCTTGCTGAAAAATGACTCCTCTCGTCAATTTCCCTAGACGTTTTTCCTTCAATCTGACCCGCAGCTGCTTCACAAGATTAGCGTAATAGGCCCCGGTGACCGTTCTGCCCTTTTGAAGATAGTCTAACAATAGCACACCTTCTGAATCCCAAAAGATGGAAGCCATCACTTTGCCTGCAGACAGAACCACCCCTGCTTTCTTCTTATGTGGGGATCCATGATGTTTCCACTTCTCTGATTGTTCTTTGGTTTCTGGTTGAAAATGATGAACTCAGGTCTCACCCATAGTCACAAATTGCTGAAGAAACTTTTCAGGATCTGCAGAAAAATGGCCAAGACTATTTATGACATGTTGAGATGCTGTCGTTTGTGATCAGCTCCAAGAAGTTTTGGGACCCATCGAGCAGAGACCTTTGTCATTTGAAGATCATTGTGAATAATAGCATGAACACTTTCCTGGAAGAAACTCAGCAGCAATGTACCACTCAGTTAGTTGTCGATCTCCATTATCATGTCATGGATTCTGCTGGTGGTTTCATAGGTGGTTACTGTTCTTGGCGGGGATCGTCTTCCGACTCTTTCCATGTTTGAACTGAGCTGCCCATTTCTTCACTGTGCTGTAAGAAGGGGCACTCTCCCCTAGAATCTCTACCATATCTCTAGATCTCTTTCGATGATAAGCCCTTAATGCAGAGGTTGCGAATGATTGCTCAATGAGAATGTTTATCAATTTTATCAACTTCTGCCACCCCTTACCACTTCAGTAGCCTGTAAAAAAAGTTGGTTGCAGTTAATTTCTTGAAACTTTGTGTTTAATCTTACATTAACCTGATCTACAAATGCACCTAATATCAACTGTGCATTTAATGTATTTGTACCTTATGCCAAGAACTTATCAATCACCCCAAGTATAACAAAATGCCAGACATAGCACCACATGCTCAGCTAGGAAAAAAAAGCACTGTGATCTCCACAGGATTTATCACATATTATACAGTAAGATGATAAAATACAGTCTATAAGGTGTGTCCGGTAAGTAACAAAACTTATTTATTCAGCCAATCAGCAGGGCTGGAGGGAGGGGTGGATTCTCTAGGCCCGAAGGTTAGTGGGGGATGTTAGTTAAAGGGCTGATATCTTGTCATTTGGCCATGAGGTTTTACAGAGTGCAGATCGCTTGCAAAGTGGACAGCTGTTTAAGCGTCACATAATGATGGTCAAAATGCAGAGGAGTGTCAAGAAGTGATATGTGATAAGGTTTTGTGTTAAACTTGAAAAATCCGTGACCAAGGTGCTTGCTATGATAAAGAAAGCCTACAGGAAGGATGCTTTATCGAAAGCACAAGTGTTTTGGTGACACAAGACGTTCAACTAAGGAAGACAGAGCGTCAAGGATAAACAATGTGCAAATCAAAGATGAAATTGATGTTCATTATATTTTTTTTTACTCTAAAGGTGTTGACCATAAGAAGTTTGTACCGTCTGGACAAATGGGCAATGCAGCATTTTATGTGGAAATGCTTAAAAGGCTGAAGAACAGAGTCGCGCATGTCTGCCAGGAGATTGCCAACACCTGAGTTCTTCACCACAATGCGCTGAGCCATGTGTCGCTGCTAGTGAGAGAATTTCTGGTGAAACAAACCGTGGCAACACTGTGCCAACCTCCCTACAGCCCGGACTTGGCCCAGGCTGACTTCTTTTTGTTTACCCAGCTCAAATCAAGCTTGAACAGCCACCATTTTGGGACTGGTAATGATGTGCAAGCTGTCGTGACAAGAGTTTGCAGGAGATCCATGTTCAAGACTTCCAGGCAAGCTACGATGCATGGCACAACCACTAGCAATGGTGTATTGATGCTCAAGGATATTATTTTGATGAATTTTAAATATATGTAAGTATGTCTTGAACAAATCAAATTTGATGGAATCAGTCTCATTACTTACAGGACACACGTATATTCTTGCTCTTATGATGGGTCACACAACCTCCTGCTATCTAAGACCAAATATCTATCAAGCAGTTCCTTTACCAAGTACTCACTTTTTGAACTCATGCTGAAGTGGCCACCATCATTTGTGAAGGTTGCATCAAATGCTTGCTGTTTGTGTATTGATCTTGGTCTTGGAGATGGAACTGGCCTAGCTACTTTTGTTTCTATGAGCATAAGACAGAAGTCATGGATTTTCTAATGACATTTTATCAAAACATGCCTTTCTATACAGCCACAACCCCCTCTCCTTCTTGATATCCATAAATTAATGTGTGTATTAATTAATATGGAATTACAAGTGCCAATGAAATAGAATAACATGTATTTAAGGCAACATATGAGCTGAAATGGAAGAAGAATATTATTCTATGAAACTTGTATTAGTCTTGCCCCAATATTTAAATTCAGACTGAACCATTTTTCAAGCTCTTACTTCAAAATTATAGTTTATACCCCAAAGCAAAAGGTTGATTACAATGGCTACTATTCAAATTAAGACAATCCCTGACTGGAACTTTGTTCATTATCAATCCTTGACGCTCAGAAGTGCACAAGAGAAGAATTTTAAAAACTCTTCACTTAACCCAGTCATATGCTGTTATCTTCCTACTTGTATATCTGGGAGCCATGACTGAAAAATCTTTCTCCACATTCCTAGGCTTCCTGCACTTCTATACTTCACTGTTTGTTATCAAGTTTTATCTCAAGATTTATGCCATTTTTTTCCCTAAATGTTCTTTACTCTCATGCTTGTTTGTTTTCTCGTGCTATTCCCAGAATTTGTTTATCAACATTTTTATATTTTAACTCTCCCACTCCTGCATTAATTCCCACTCTCTGACAGAAGAAATTTTGATGAGAAATTCTGGTAGAAAGAAATTGGAAGGAAGTTACTCTGTAATCTAAAAATATGGGTTGGGTCAGAAATATCTTACATCTTACATCCTTCCCATGCTGTTAAATGTCACACAGGGCTTGCATAGTTGTTTGCCAAGTTTTCCTGTTCTCTGTGAGTCTTTCAACTTCATTAAGTTATGCCCACTAAACTGGCCTCTCTTAACAATGTCCTCTTTAGAGTTTCACATGGTCGACCTCTTTTCCTTTGGCCTGTTGTGCTCCACTTGATAGCTTGCTTTGGTATTCTCTGTTTCTTCTCATCACATGGCCTACATATTTCCATTTTTTTTTTTTTTATTACTCATGAGACAGGTTGCTGTTTGGTCATCTGTCTTATCTCTCTCTGTGTTGTTCTTGAATTCGTTCCAGACACCAAATATAGTTAATTGTTTATTCTGAATAGTCCTGAAATTTTTGTTTAGTAGACAGTCATTTATATATGTATGTAGTTACTTCTGTAATGAGTAAATGGATAAGGGCGAAACATAAATGTTATATTTTATGACTCTCAGCTTCAATGTTAATTAAGTTTGTTACATGAACAGCATGTAAATATATAGAATGTCTGGAATAGAGTGAAAGATGTATGATAAAGGGCAGAATGTCAGACGGCCCTGCATGTCCAACTCTTAACCCTTTTGAAATAAAGATCAATCAATCATTCAATCCACTTTATACCAAGAATTTTCCTCAGGCATTTGTTTTCAAAAGAGTCTAATTTCTTTAGCTGATTTCCAGCTCTCGCGAATAGTCTTAACTTGGTTTTTGTGCTTATAACTTTTGAATTCCATATATTCTCAAGATTCTTGAAGGATAATGTTAGAAATATGCTATTTTTAATTAAAAATATACTTTGCCTAAATATCGCTCTGAGCACTGATTCACATAGGTGTGGGTGTACAAGATCTACCAACACTGCCAGTGTTGCTTTGGAATGAAAGAGTTAAAACTTCTAAAATAAAGCTCCACTGGAAGTTTTTTTTTTAAATGCTGAATATGAAACTGGCAGAGGAAATGTGGCAAAATTTTGGTGAAGACTTTTAAAGATACTCAACAAAAATGTATAGCATATAGGACAGACACCTCCGAGAGCTGAGCTGAGTTGACAAGCCAAAATGAAAATGATTAAAAAAAATTATGCTATAAATACCTGAAACATCCACTGGCTTCTCTCCTCTGGCCAAAACAAGCAAGGAATTATATTTATGTTCAGCTAGTCTAGATGAAAGATCTGTCAGAGATTCCTGGTTACACCAGAGGTCATCTACTGCCAAAAACCAATCTCCAATATGAACACCACTATCTTCTAATAGTGGGCTAGTTTCTGTGATACTTGATACCTGAACATGACACCAAAGTGATAAAATATATAATTTGCCTCCTACTGCTGATCACAAAAATGACTATGCAACAAAGTTACTCTCACAATCTTGTACATTAACGGACACCTCCAAACTACTATGCAGTAAGAAAACTCAATTTAAAATCATTTACATTCAAAGCTTGCAAGAAGAGTCAAAAGTAACATAGAAAGTTTGTCAATCATGGGGACATATAACTGACATCAAACAGACACTGAAAAATGCTGCAATTATAGGAAGGAGCACAGCATATATTTTTTAGTAAGATGGGAGGGTATTCAAATAATGAAGAGCAGAGAAAGCAAAGCTTTTCTTAAATGGATCAAGTCTAGGTTTTTGGACGAAGGATATTGTTTTAAATGCTGAATAAATTTTGGTTTAGATCTAAATAGTTACCACAGATAAGACAGAGCATTCAGTTAATAGAATTTGATGAGCTAATTTGGCTTTGTTGAACAGAAAACCTTAATAGTACTCTGACATATGGCATCATTAATATATTCACATTAATCCAACTATAACATTCACAAGATCTCATTTAAACACACACATCAAGCAAAGGAGAATACTTTCACATGTATGTGTTCAAATAATAGGTTAAATGCTTCTGCATAGAAGCATGTATAACTTTTACAGAAGGACTAACAAATATTATTACCCAAGTCTGGCTTATGTTTACGCACAAGCATGTTTAAGTGATAAACATACCTGAAACCAAAATCCCCCTTCTTGTTTAAGATCCATGCCCAAGGGTATGCTATCTTCACTCTTCTCAATAAGGATCACTATCACAACCAGTGTATCCAGTGCTGACATTGAATCTAGCACAGCATTAGCCTTGTTTAGATGAGAAATGATGTTACCAAGAGGCAGTGCACTGACCAAAGCTCTATCTATATTATCTGTATGTACTGGAACATTAGGTTCACCATGCAGCGCTGGACATTTGGATCCAGTGGACCTCAGAAACCACTTTCTCTTACTGCTAATAGTAACTGATGGCATGTCTCTGGTTTCTGAAAGGACTTGTTGAACGCTTTCTACTGGGTGCAATAAATCATCAGTGTCTTTGTTTCCAGCAGATTTCCCTGCTATTTCAAATCTGGATTCTGAAGCATCTTTACTCACTGGCAACTCTGTATTTTCATCAACTGAGACATTACCACCAAATAAAGAAAAGTCTGATGATTGTATTAAGAAATCAGATGCCTGAACAGAAGGTAAGGAAGTTTGTGATGGCTTCTCCTCAGTCAGTTCTGTGCTGGTAGCCAGTGTGGAGAAAGCTGGAGGTGCAGTTGCTGGTAGCAAAGGTAAAGGCAAATTATCAATCTCATTGTCTGAAATCAAACTGACTGCATCAAATTTTGATTCACTAAGGAGCAGCTGTTCATTGGATGAATCTGCACAATGTTCTGTAGCAACTATTAAGCCCACATTATTCTGCGTTGTAACATCTGATGGCCACAGCTGAGCCTTACTATCAGAAGAAAGTTGCATCAAATTTGAATCCATCTTTACAAGCTTCTCAAATGGGGAAATAGCTTCATCAGTACCTACTTCCTTGTCTTCATCTGCAGTTACACCTGAATCTTCACTTAACAAGTCCACAAAATGTGGAGAGCTTATTTTCACATTATCACTGGTAAAACTGCTGTCCTCAAAGGAAATCAACAGTTCTGAAGAATCTGCCTTGTTCAAATGATTCTCTTCAGAAAGGTCAGGTTGATTAGTCACAGTATTTCCTCCCACAAGTGTATGCTCCTCCTTCACGAGATAACTACCTTCCACAGACTGTTGCAGCAAAGCAGGTGAACGCTGGAGCTCCTCACCTTCAAGCAGATCAGGGACATTTCCAGGTACAAGTCCTGACCCAGACAGATCAAGCAGCTCATTAGAACTAACTAGCAAGTTGGTGTCTCTAAGAATAAGAGGAGGTGGCGGAGCTCCGGGCAGAGGAGGTGGCTCACTCTCTGGCAAGTCAGGCTCATTAGTTCTTTCCGTCTTCTCTGCCTGTGAAAGTACGTCTGGATGATTCTGGATTCTTGACATAACAACTCCAACAATTTCTGAAGCCTGCGTTCTCCATTCTTTCAACTCTGGCTCATCTTCTTTGGGCTCCCCAAATTTCTCATTCTCAATCAAAATGCTGCCAAAAACATCATGATTTATACTCTCAGAAATCTCATTTTTGTCAATATTCTTTTCTATCTGACTTACTTGTTCTTGTTCAGTAACATCTAATGGTGTGCTTTGTAAATGAGTATGCTCTGAAATACAGTCAGTTTTTACCCCCTGTCTATCCTCACTGGTCTGTTCTAAACCAGAAGAAGTGCCACCTAAAACACCCCCATCAAATTCTTGTAGCTTGTCAAGTACTTGAATGTTTTCTACAGAGTGCTTGCTTTCTTTCTCAGCTTCAGCCAAAACTTCATGCTTTTCAGATCCTTCAGCTGGGTTATCCTGTGTATGTATCTGGTGTGACATCTGTAACTGTTTAGAGCTTGATGGATCAATGACATCATCAGACACTTTCCTGTCTCTATGCCCTGGCAAAATGTCTGCTACAGTTGCCTCACTTACTGATCCAGAATCATTTCTAAGAGACTCAAATTTCTCCTCAAATTCCTTAAGTTCCTCTACACTTATTTTGCTCAAGCGCTCTTTGTCTTTTATTTCTTCCACCACATTTTTTTCTTTGACTTCATCTTCTACTTTCACTTCCTCAGCTTCTGGTATCTTTACTGTTGAAGGCACACTAACCTGAGTCCCTACAATAACTTCTTTATGAGATACAGGTGGGATATCTGCAGGAGTCCACAGTAACATATCTGGAAGGTCTGTGTCAATGCTTTTGTAAGATTCATCCATAAGAAGCTCATCAAAGTTCTTCATTGTGTTTTGAACAGCTTCTTCACTTCTAGGATTTGAAGTAGCCAGGATAGATGAGGTGGAGGATATGCTGTGATGTTCATAGGTGGCTACATCAACACTGTGATGGCCAGGTGACAATTCCACATTAGATAATGCCTGTGATGGTGACATGCTTTCAGGTGGTGTATGAGAGGTAGTTGTGTCAATATTAGACTTCTGAATAAGATTACTCTTACCATCAAGATGCTGACTGGAGGACTTTTCTTTATAAGTGGATGCATGACCACGTGGCGGGGAGGTGGAAGAATCAAATGATCCAGATTTTCTTGGTGACAGAGCAGCATTCAGAGGAGTCTGGCTTAAGTGAACTTTTGCCTTATCATCAGGGCTTTCTGTGTTGCTGGGAGATCTTTCAGGCAGTTCAAAGTCCTTGGGACTCAATTCTGCACTGTTGAGTGATCTTGGTCGTGTCACTGAGGCTGACTGTGAGGGTGCTGTCTGTGTTAACAAGGCAGTGCTTCTACCTCTTTCCTGTGCTGGGATCACAGAAGTATCCACTGCCTTCTTCTCACCGTGTGTGACTGTGGACACATGTCTCATACTTACTGGACTTGATGCTGTCTCCTTACTTTCAAACATTTTTGCTGTATATGAAACACATGTACCTGATTTCTCACCTATAGACAGTGGTCTTGCCACTTTTGTAGCAGTCTGACGCCTCTCATAGCCAGTGCTTATGTTTTCTTGAGTGTTTTCTTGGTCATCTCCAGTCTCAGCTGTTTGTGATTTTGTTAGATAAGATGAACTCACTCGTGGCTTGGGGGCTACAGGTGGTGCTATCTTGCCCTTCACAGTTTCCAACTTCTCTTTATGAACAAATGTCTCTGTGGGGGACAACTTACTTCTGACATTTGTCTTCTCAAGATGATCTGATGTTGCAGGTGATTGTGGAGGTAATGCAGACAACTGTGGAGTCAGTGCTTGTGACTGTGGAGGTGATGCAGGTGACAGTGGAGGTGATGCAGGTGACTGTGGAGGTGATCTATGTGAAGACAAAATTTGTTCACTACTCAGAGATGAAATATTTTCTGCAGGTAGCATATGACGAATCTTTGATTTTGGAGGGACTTCTGAGGTCTGGTTAAATATGGCCTTCTGCTCAAACATCTCTCGTTTGCTGTCAAAAGCTGACTGGTTTTTATAACCAGACTTCACTTCTCCTTCCAAATATTTTCCATCAACAGAGTCCGCCTTGGTATCCACTATTTTAGGACTTCTTGACTCCTGCAGATCTCTTGGTGTGATGTTTGTGATGCTACTTTCATTAATATGCCGAGGCACAGCTTTTGGAAATATAGGGTCATGTTTGGATCTTTGCACTGGGACTGGTTTCTTGACAGATGTTGCTGGAACAGCCTTCTCAACAACAGTGGAAGTTACTTCTTCTATCTTGCCTGATATCTGTGCTTCTGGGGCTATGCCAGCAGATTCTGATGTAACTGTAGTAGACAGAGCCAAGCCAGTATTTTCAGAAGTGGACAGCTGATTAGCTTGCTCAGCAGTCTGAGAAGCATCAGTACTTGCAGCTCTTGATGGATGCCGGTTTTCAGGCTGTGCTGAAAGTTGTACACTTGATGAGTCCCTGCCAGAGATCAGTTGCTGGGATTCTGAAACAAAGCCAACATGGAAAAAACATGAAAATATACACCTTGCAACTATTACAGGAACTCACCTACTACAGTGTCAATCTTCTTCTTCTATCTCCCTGGAACTGGGAGCTGGTGTTGTTTGCAAGCCAGTGTAGTGAAGATTTTGAGGTAGGAGCTGGTTTTGTTTGCAAGCCAGTGTAGTGAAGATACTGAATTAGGAGCTGGTGTTGCTTGCAAGCCAGTGTAGTGAAGATACTGAATTAGGAGCTGGTGTTGCTTGCAAGCCAGTGTAGTGAAGATTTTGAGTTAGGAGCTGGTGTTGCTTGCAAGCCAGTGTAGTGAAGATTTTGAGGTAGGAGCTGGTGTTGTTTGCAAGCCAGTGTAGTGAAGATTTTGAGGTAGGAGCTGGTGTTGTTTGCAAGCCAGTGTAGTGAAGATTTTGAGGTAGGAGCTGGTGTTGTTTGCAAGCCAGTGTAGTGAAGATTTTGAGGTAGGAGCTGGTGTTGTTTGCAAGCCAGTGTAGTGAAGATTTTGAGGTAGGAGCTGGTGTTGTTTGCAAGCCAGTGTAGTGAAGATTTTGAGGTAGGAGCTGGGTTGTTTGCAAGCCAGTGTAGTGAAGATTTTGAGGTAGGAGCTGGTGTTGTTTGCAAGCCAGTGTAGTGAAGATTTTGAGGTAGGAGCTGGTGTTGTTTGCAAGCCAGTGTAGTGAAGATTTTGAGTAGGAGCTGGTGTTGCTTGCAAGCCAGTGTAGTGAAGATTTTGAGGTAGGAGCTGGTGTTGTTTGCAAGCCAGTGTAGTGAAGATTTTGAGGTAGGAGCTGGTGTTGTTTGCAAGCCAGTGTAGTGAAGATTTTGAGGTAGGAGCTGGTGTTGCTTGCAAGCCAGTGTAGTGAAGATTTTGAGGTAGGAGCTGGTGTTGTTTGCAAGCCAGTGTAGTGAAGATTTTGAGGTAGGAGCTGGTGTTGTTTGCAAGCCAGTGTAGTGAAGATTTTGAGGTAGGAGCTTGTGTTGTTTGCAAGCCAGTGTAGTGAAGATTTTGAGGTAGGAGCTGGTGTTGCTTGCAAGCCAGTGTAGTGAAGATTTTGAGGTAGGAGCTGGTGGTGCTTGCAAGCCGGTGTAGTGAAGATTTTGAGCCACAGCATCATATCAGCTTGGGAATGGGTTATGGCAGCTATTTTTTTTAGTTCATGTGTGGAGCAAAAAGCAACAGGGAAAGTGCTACTTCTTTAGCAGATTCCACCACCATGGAAACTATGCCAATCTGTCTCACTAGCCAGGCTAGGCCTGTTACTGAGGATACCAAGAGTGAGGTGAGACAGTTTCCTGGTCAGTTCTGGTTCACCAAATGTGATGTTAGCATGCCGGCTATGGGTTGCTGACTACCAAATCAGACAGTGTCTTTGCTCCCCCCGCCCCCCAGATCTAAAACACAGAAATGTAATGTGTGATTTTTTTCTTAGTGCCAGTAACATAATGTATTTACTGGTGTAAAAAAATGTAAGGAACAGTTTAGCCTCACTAAGGAATTTTTTAATGACATAAGAGAATACTGTGGGTGTTTAAGTTTGAAAATCTTTAATGCCATAATACTATTACGCTATATATCTCTCTCTGAATCTTAAATGCCCAAGGCACATGGGGCTTCCGCAAGGGTTTTCCACAAATGCCTGTCCTTTGCCTTTTTTCCTGCTCTTGCCCAGGTGAGCTCTCAATTGCTCAACATCCTCTCTGTTGTTCTTCTCCATATAGCAATGGAAAAATCAAGTTAATGAACAGCATATAGCTTTCTAAACTGTTCCAATAAAATAAGACACAGAACTTTCTGGTGATTCACTAAAGTCATTATTTAAGAAGGCATAGTATCATTAATAACTACCAAGAAAAAAAAACAGCATAGAATGTATGATGGATAATGGACAAATGATAGCTGAAAAAAAAAAACTTGAACAAAGAAATGAAACCAGTGACTGTATGGAGTATTGTTATAAAGTTTGTCAAAAGCAGCTATTGTTTGTTTCTGTAATTTTTGCATCAACCAATTATATAACATTACATTAGTGGTTTCTTTCTCTTTCTGTTACCAGTTAATGAAATTATAGTTTGGGTACAGTATAATAGCATTAGAGTTTGGGCACAGCATTAGAGTTTGGGCACAGCTTCAGAGTTCAGGTACAACATAAAAGCAAACTGTGATGCTCCTTAAAAACACTTGAATGTGGAAAACAAAATTTAGCTGTTAAATAAATGTATATTTTCTTTTCAGAGGCAGTCAAGCGTGAATTTTGGGACATTTTCTGAAAAGAGGAAAATTAGAACACACTGTGGCAACTGGAAAAATTGAGGGAAGAAGAGACAGTGAAAGACAGAGAGAGAAGTTACTGGATGGGCTGTCAGTGTGGCTAGGAAGAAAGTCACAGGTGGATCTCATAATCAAGTCTAAAGACAGGGAATTGAGGAGAGAAATGATCGCCTATGCCACGTGGCATGGTACTTGATTGATTGATATTTTCTTTGTCTGCAAAGGAAACTAAACTGGCATATAAAAGTGTAAAATTCAGCATTATCAAATTCATTTCATACAGACTCAAAATATTAACCTAAAATGAATGCTCATCTGACAATAGAGTCAAAACTCCTGGACATGAAAGACTGGATTTACATCAACAGTTTTTGACTGGTGGAGCTAAACACATTGTATTCGGAAAATAACTGTGCACTAACCCAGTATCAATTCTGGTATTATAGTGCTATCTTAATGACTGCAGTATCCAGCCACATCTGTGTACATTAGTGTGTTGGACCCTGGTGGTGTCTAACATTCACTGTATTCAGTCTGTCTTTGTGTGTATCCAGTTGTTAAGCAGCAAAGAAGTTGTCAAGTGCACGACAGGCAAATTATTTATTCACTATGGTTCTTTCACTAGAGGAGTGTACTTCTCTTGTTCAGCACATATTTCAAGAAGGCAGTACATACACTGATTTAGTGTGGGAGCAGTTTGTTGAAAAATTCCCTGGAACACCCGTACCTCATCGCAATGCAGTTTATAAACTTATTGAGAAATTTTGTTAAACAGGCTCAGTGTTAGATGCACACCATAGTGGGAGACTATCTAAACTTAACAAGGAAAAATTATCGAATATTTCTGAGTCTATGCTTTGGAGTCCATCAAAGGCTTTGCGTAAGTTGACAAAACAGGAATATACCGGACTTGCAACAGCACATAAAGCGGTCAGAGAAAATTTGAAACTCTTCCCATATTAGGTAACTGCGGTCCAACAATTGCCGCTGGTGGATCATGAAAAATGACTCCGTTACTATGAATGGTTTACAAATTTCATTCAAATTAATACTGCTGAGATTCATGATGTCATGTTTTTTACAGATAAGGCCTGGTTTCACCTCTCGGGCTATGTTAACATACAAAATACATGATCTGAAATTTATCGAAATAACACACACACATAAGAAACGTCTCACCAGCAGAACTAACAAAAGTGTTTGTTAATAAAATTAAACATGTTCAAGCTTGCACAGATACACAAGGACATCACTTTCAACATTTGTTATAGTGTATGTGTCTGATTAGCTTATAATACATAACATTTTTTAACCAGCATACTTAATTGACGACTTCAGCCACAGCAGGTAGATGTGGCTTGATACCACAAACATTAATATATCACTATGATACCAGATTCGATACTGGGTTAGTGCACAGTTACTTATGGAACACCCTGTATAAGACAGAATCCACATGGTTGCTGACAAAAAAAATACAAAACTTTAACACATCTGGAGATCTTTCCTGGCAACAGAATGTAGATTTTGCAGTAATTTAAAAGCTGAAGAACTAAAGTTTATACATTCAGATTAACTTAAAAAAAAAAAATCTGCACTAGAAACTATCAAATAAATATTCTGAGTTTATAAAGACACGCAATCAAATTCTTAACACTTTCATAAATCTCTCTCTCTCTCCACTTCCCTCCTCAATCATATACCTGCAGCTAAACTGGGTTTAGCACTGCTGACAACCAACTTGGTAAGACCACGGGGTAACAACCTCAATACTTGCTGGACTCTGGCATCTGTTAGACCTGCCAACTCTGTTGAGTTGATGAAGAGAATGTAGTCTCCAACTCTGTAGATCAGACAATCCTTGATATAACACAATGCCATCAGTTTGGACCAGTGTCCAAAGAAGTTTTTCTATTTAAAACTTTTCTATTTTGTTTATGGATATTACGAATGAAGAAGCCAATGAATCATCATAAGCAGAACAGAATCCATCACAAAATGATATAAGAACTATTTGTAAAGAAACTAAGATAACTATTTAGAAGTAAGCAGAACAGAACAAGCTAAGACATCAGAAAAGCCATGGAGTTTATCAGCTCAGCAAAACAGAACAAATTATATCATTCAGACTCCATACAGATACATCAGACTGAGATATAAAAATAAATAAGCTTTTAATAGGAGCCACTGACCAATGCCCTTGTGGTACATGCAGAACAACAGCAGAACACTTTCTACAAAAGTGCCCTGATAATGTGGATCAGAGAAAATTTGTTAGTTCTATATAAGTAGCTGTCTGTGACTACCTTTATGGGAATATGGAAGACTTTCACTGGACCATTCCTTTCGCTGAAAATATTCATGCTGATGCCAGAGAATATACAAAGCAGAAATATAAGAAGAATGTTCACTGATGTTACATCCCATCCAAGTCCCGTAGCATTCTGCATGCCGTAGGGGTGTGAAGTGTTGTCAGTGCCTTCACACTTCTAGGGCACATACAGCATTTGAGGTTGGGATGCCAGCACGTCTTTGCTGCCTTTGTTTTCCTAGGGAAACCCCAGGTACCAATTTTTTGAGGCTAGGTTGGCCCCGGTGCCAATTAGTCCAAAAAAATTCCGTCCAAGTGCAACAACGAACCAGGGACCTTATGATCAGTAGGCGAGTGCACTAACCATTACACCACCACAGCTAGCTGATTTTACATATTAATTCATTACTGTTAAAACTCTTTTCAGAAGTGAATAAATAATATCATTTTTATTTTCACACCAAAAAAATTGTTAAAACAACAGACTATTCAGACCAGACATATCTTGACTCTGACCTCCTAATCACTTCTGTGATGATGTTACTCAAATGAGTAATTAGCATTATAAAGGCAATACAATATATCAACACTAAAAAGAAATGTCTTCATTGCCTCAGTAATGAAAACATGAGTAAATCATTAGACCACATTATCTCCCTTGTAAGTAGAGGTTATTTTCTTCCACATTAAAAAAAATATATATATATAATAATCTCTAAGAGTTTACTATGTTGTGCTTTACTAATCTTTCTGAAAGGTGTATGATTATTTGTGTACAGCTGTTTTATCTTCAATATTTTTAGCTGAATCTAAACAAGCACTGATTCTACTTTATACTTTTTGATATAGGCATAAATCCTGGGCAATCAATTCATAAAAAAAATGACATGTCAAAACTTTGTCAAATTTAGAAGCCCCTCATACAGAAGTATAATTTGGCTGCTTAAAAATGTAGGAGATTTAAAAGTTTTAATATGACACCTTTCTTTAAGTCTTATATTCATATGAACAAGAAGTCTGAAGCTAAGACATGTGAATATATGAAGTGAGCTAAACCCTGCTTCAGATTTAAAAGAATCAGAAGTCAACAAAACACAAAAATAATATATATTCTCACCTTACATGTCCATCTTTATCTATTGGTCCTCCACGCTGGATTTCTATGATCTGCACATGACCTTCAGGTGTGACTTTTACCTTGAGGCCAAGGCCTACTATGCCTTTTAGCACATCTACCTGAAAGGGGCCCCCATTCTCCTGGCGTGTTTTTGGGAGGTCAATCTTGCTTGTTCTGGTGGTGAAGGTGCTGCTTGAGAAGGTTCCACTTGCAGGTCTGTTTGATGGTGCACTGCCAAGATAATGCAGGCTTGTAGTGGATGCACTAAGAGGTCTCAGTGCAGACAAAGGTCTAAATGCTGGTCTTGACTTACTCTCCAGGGTGAACGGTTTGCGTAGGTCATCAAGCCTGGAAGATGATTTTGCTGAAGAAGTGTCTATCATGCTCCGAGGCCGTCTGCTGTTTGGTATCGTGGAAGAAGCTGAGACTTGCGGCTGCTGAAAACTGTCAATTTTGGCCCTAAAATCTGCTGACTGGTTAGTTTTGCGTCTCAGAACCACTTGATCAGAAGCTTCATCCGATAATGATATGTCTGCTGAGCATTCAGGCTTATTCACTGGTTTATGAACAGCAGTGTCTAGATTTTGTTCTTGCTCTGCAACCACTTCTGAGATATTATGAACTTGATGAGAGTCATTTTTGGACTTTACAGAAACTACATCAGAGACATCACCTGACTGACATTCAGTAGCTGCTGATGATATCTGAAATGCTTCTTTTATAACAGTGTGAGGCCCCACATCTAAACTTCTGTCACTGATAACTTTATTTAGCTGTTGGACCTTGGGACTGAATATTTCTTCAGCATAGGATGTTGTACTTGTTATCTCTTCATCCTGGTGAGCTTTTGTAAAATCATTTAGCGCATGTTCAACTGCATGTGTGTCCTCAGATCTATCCACACTGCTCAGAACATTCATAACAGGCTGTTTCTGATCAAAAGACTGACCTATATCAACTTCTGAGATGAGGTCCTGTGAAAATGAAGATAATCCAGTCTGAGGTGTGTCTGATGAAATTATTACTTCATCTGACTTCAAACGGTCATCAAGTATTCTTCCCTTCTGAATACTGTCTTCTAGTGATGGAAAATGCAGCTGCTCTTCTTGATATATTTTGGTTGTAATCATTGGTTGAATAAGATCTCCCCCTTTTTCCACATTAGAGTCATAAGAAGCAGCATGGGCTGTGGCATTTTCAGGGCCAACATGTTGGTCAGAATGTCTCTGACCATCTATAACATCTGATACAGCCTTTTGAAAAACATTTGCCTGGTGCGTGCCCTCTTGGTCACGCCACTGAGACAGAATGTTTAAGACTACTTCCTTCTGATCGTGAGTCAGAATCTCAGGTATTATTTCCCTCTCTGAAACTTCTTCCTTGATAACATTTTTTGAAGAAGATGATTCTGAGAAATGTGAAGGTGATGAGTTTATTGCTGAAAGCACTTTAGCTAAGCCTTGTTTAGCTTCATCATCCAACACCCTGGCTTCATTTGTCTGTGTGGATGTTGGCTCCAGAGATGGGATACACAATGGTGTGCCTTGCTCGTCTTTGACTGCAATCATTGGCTGGACAATGTCTTCTTCCAATCCAGACTGGCATGTATTCATCACACCAATAGTGGTGTGGAGTTTAGGTTCTTGCTGTGGTTCAGTCATTCTTGAATTCTGGTTAGATGATACATCTACTTTATACGTTGGAAGTTTTGAAATGGAAGAATAGCTGTCCTCATATGTGTGGGAGATTATACTACCACTATCACTGTCATTCTTATAAGATGGAAAACTGTCCTTCTGAACACAGTTCTTGCTGTGTGCAACATCACTGTACTGAGACTGTGAATTTATTGAAATATTTCTTGTAAAGACACCATGAGAATCAGATCTATGTTGAAACAAGCCAGCTTCATCTGAGTGATTGTCAATCCCAGTTTCAATCACAGCAGAGTATGGGATTTTTGCCACATATTCTTGAGAGGAATCAGATGATAATATGGGTGTGGCTGCAAAATGATTGTTAGGATTACTAAGTACTGATTTTTGTTCCCCTTGGTCCACGACAGATTTGTTCTTGTTGACACCTGCAGGTTCTGAAATGTGTGCAATGCTGAAATTCTTTCTTTCATCTATTTCAGCTCCTATGCTTCCAAAGCACTCTTCAGCAAACTCTTCTAGAGACTGAGCAGTGAAAGCAGCGTCCAAAAAATCTGTAGGTGTATCACCTGAAGTTATAGCAGATGTTACTTTGTCAGGTTTCTGAGATTCTGATATCACTGTGGACTGCCTATTATTGTCAATGTTGTGTGGACTTCCTGAGGCATTAATCTCACTACTGCTGAAAGATGAGTTTTGATCATTTTCATCTGTCCCAAACAGAAGATCATCTATATTGGTAACTTTCAGTGGGATGTTAACATCGTTTTCTGACAATTCAACTCTTTGTAGTCCATCTGCATCTGAAAATCCCACTGGTGGTGGAACAAGAAGAGACGAAACACTGTCTTTTTTGGTCTGTGAAGATTTCTCTGATGGGTTATCTTCCCTCTTTTTGATCATACAATTATCTGGGCCAAGCAAACGAATGTCTTCTAAGTCCACGAGATGGTTACTATTTCTGTCGTCACATGGCACATTCTCCTGCAGCTGTATCGTGCGCCTGTTTATGATATCTAATACGTTATCATGAGATAGCTCTGTCACGGTGTCCCCTTGCTCAAGATGCTTAGGGAAGCCAGTGCCATTCAGACCCTCTGACTCAGAAATTGAGACAACTTCCTGGACATGTGGCGAAACACAAGTGTCTCCAGCAGCGTTTTCAGTCACCGTCGCTTGTTCTCTATCACCTGTATGGCGCAGAACTGTCAGCTTCACTTGATTACCTGACGATTTGAGCACGTTCAGACACTGCGCTTGAGTGAGTCCCTTCAAGCTTTGACCGTTACAAACAAAGAGTCGGTCGCCAATCTCTAGCTGACCTGACTCAGCACATATTCCCGAAGGCAGCAAACGTTTTATCTGTAAGCAAAAGTAAGAATAGTTTTAAAATGTAAATTAATCCGTTTCAAGTAAAATTAAATGTATATTATAGTTATGAGTTCATGAAATATGAGTATTTCTCAGCTAGCCTTGTTTTTTCACAACCACTTTTACTGTTTTAATGCTGCCTTGATGACCGAGGTTCATAAACTGATTAAAAATATGAACTCAGTAAGCTCGTCTTAGCTAAATTTGTATCAAACAAGTTAATATAATACAGTACTTCTTAACATTTTATATCTTTAGCATAAGGCAAACTTTGATACAGTTTTTAAAAAAATATCCAACAGAGTCCCCATGTACAGTATGCTTGATAGTATTACATCATTGTCAAACATATGTATGAGAATATGAATATGTATTTCAAGGAAAACAAGCGGAAGAGAAAAAACATGGAGGTGTGTAATGTGGACAGGTTGGTGAGAATGGAACGAGGTGTGGTGGACTAAACGTAGTTTTGTAAAGAGCATGCTTCCCATTAATATTCATCGACGAGTAGAAATTATTTGTGGGAAAGACTGTTGATCTCCAATGTTTTAAGTGGGCTGCGTGTGAAAACGGCCATGTGTGTGCCAGGTAAATGATGAGAAATACATTGTTAAGTCACTAATAAAATGTTTTATGTTAAAATTATTATCAAACAACAACAGCGAGCACGTCCACAGTTCTCCGATCTTCTCCTGTACATAATCTGTGTACACGGGAGGTGACGGGATGGATTCGATCCTACTCCATAAGGCAGTCAAAGACTGACCGTTAAACCGCGTCACCACTGATTCAGCCAGTCCTTACTGCCACTGATAAGACTCATTAGGCTCTTGTTTATAAACTCATTAAACGGAACTGAAGCATCTCTCAGCAAAGATCTTTGGAGACAAGTGTGGTATTTTACGTGAACTAGTGCTGTAGTAAAGATTTCACTAGAAAAGATTTCGATTACTGAAATTTTCTGTTCTTACACAACAGTTCACGCTACAGACCAAACAGAAGAGAGATGACAACTGCTAGTGCTCCCGACCAAACAGAAGAGAGATGACAACTGCTAGTGCTCCCACGTCCTCACACAATGTCAGAGATACGAGGTGGCCAAGTGGATGGTGCGTTGTCCTCTCACTGTTACAGCGGTTGCTCGTCCTAATGTGGTTTGAATCACGGCTATTCCCCTCTATTTTTTCTTTCTCTAATATCTAAAGAGATTTCCACTTTTTCAAGTGATCTATCACTTTACCGTGCACATGCCTCGTTTATTTCCTATATGTCAGTCACTCAGTCATTTGCATGTCCCTTGGGGAACTTTGCCTCCCTAACAGCTCGGCTGTGGGCCTCTCGGTTGTAAGCAAGACGCCCTGCTGCTGATGCATCCATCTGCAGATTATCAACGATGTCTTGCAGCCATCTTCGCCTTTGTTTTCCTCTCTTTCTTTTCCCCATTAAGTATCCTTCCAAGACGGTCTTCTCTAAATTATCATGACGTTTAATATGTCCAAACGTGTTCGATTTCTAAATCCTTTCATACAGCTCTTGCACCAGAAACGATGTTGGGATCTATGTGTCCTCACATTATTCTGTCATTTATCTGTTTATTTTTACTAAAAACATGAAAACCACGTCCTTCCCTTTTCTCTCCCTTCCCACCACCGTGGGGTCCGACTAACGTAGTATAAGATAAGCGCCGACTACATGTAGTGTATCTTATGTCCCTTCATGACAGTCTATAACCGCTTTCTGCTAAGTGAAGTTTTCTCTCACTTCTTAATTCCTTGCTACGTTTCTGCAAGATGTCCATTTTCATGTGGAGCATATCTTTTATGTTTCATTATTCTACTCTCACTACTACCTTTGCTTATTTCATTGGTGCTACCTATCACACGCTGGTCACGGATGGTATTACAGATGTCAACAGACATGAAGCCTGGACTAGCAGACTCATAAAATATGAGTTTATATAAATATATATAAGGCTTTGCCTTCACTGTTATGTATTTGCTGCTGAGCTATATTCAGATTATTGTATGAAAGTAGAAGTATTAATGAAACGCCTACCATGCTTATATTTGAACAGTATGTTCTGTATTTAATCAGTTAAATTTTACATGTCTTTCCTCTCTCACAGGAACTTTCATTTCTTTATATCTGTTGTCGTCTGATGAAACCTTCTTGCTGAAAGGCACATTTTAAAATCACTTTTACAAATAAAGTTTGCTTTTATCATATTAAACTCTAACTGGCTAGTCTTAAGGCCATATCTCTGTGTAAATAGTACTTGCTCACACTCCATCTTTGAAAATCAAACATGAATAAATGTAGGCCTAGATCGAAATTAAACATAACATAGTAATTAAAGACTTTTAAGTGCTATGGAATACAACCTATAAAATATAACCTGTTTATACACTGAACACAAAACGAAAGAATGCAATACCCAAATATAAAAATATTAAACCATAAATTAAGACGGTGTAGTACGAGTATGTAGGTTTTACAAAATGATATGAAATGGTTTTTATTTTCAAAACGTGAACAACTCTCCTTGATTTAATGAAGTAACAGGAAAAATAAAACAAGGTATTTACATTGCATGACAAAAATAAACGGTACCTAAACAATGGTAAAAAAAAAATAATCCACATCCAACAAACAGGGCGCATTGTTAACAGTTTGACGTATACAATGTCTCGAAGATGAGACCTTCTGCATGTTCAACTTTACTATCAAAGTAGGAAGTTTTAAGATGAATCTCATCCTGTTACCAAATAAAATCATTAGGATAAGACAATCATTTAAAACCTTTAGGAGAGGCTTTCGTTTGAAACTAATTTTAAAAAAACAATCAATTAAAACTATTATGAAAAACACTATCAATGAAAAGCCACGTCCTGAAAAGACGATAAATTAAAATCATTAATATATATAAAATATATATAATATATATATAAAGGAATTTTGATTATCTTTTCCTGATGGTTCTGATTCATTGTTTTATCATAATGCTTTTCATTGATTGTTTTTTTCCTAATGATTTTAATTTATCGTCTTATATATATATATCGTGAGAAGGTAGACATGGAAAAAAAGCCATGGAGACTGAAAGAAAGAAAGAAAGAAAGATTGATTGATTGATTGATCTTTATTTCAAAAGGCTTAAGAATTGGGCACGCAGGCCCGTCTGACATTCTGCCCTTTATCATACATCTTTCACTCTATTCCAGACATTCTACAAATATGCTGTTCATATAACAAACATAACTAACATTGAAGCTGAGAGACATAAAATAAAATATAACATTTACGTTTCGCTCTTAAACATTCATTTAGTACAGAAGTAACTACATACATTATAAATGACTATCTACTAAACAAAATTTTCGGGACTATTCAGAAAACAATTAATTGTATTCGGTGTCTGTAAGAGCAGTTTAAGATAACTTTTAAGTTTTATAATTCATGGAGGCATGTAGTCGACATCAAATAGATATTGGGAAAGCATAACATGGCTTACCGCAAGGAAAGAAAGGTCACTGATATAACTAGAAATATCACACTAACTGCACACAACTGATATAACTAGAAATACCACGCTAACTGCATACAACTGATATAACTAGAAATATCACACTAACTGCACACAACCGATATAACTAGAAATACCATGCTAACTACATACAACTGATAAAACTAGAAATACCACGCTAACTGCATACAACTGATATAACTAGAAATACCATGCTAACTACATACAACTGATATAACTAGAAATACCACGCTGACTGCACACAACTGATATAACTAGAAATACCATGCTAACTGCACACAACTGATATAACTAGACATACCATGCTAACTGCATACAACTGATATAACTAGAAATACCACGCTAACTACATACAACTGATATAACTAGAAATACCATGCTAACTGCACACAACTGATATAACTAGACATACCATGCTAACTGCATACAACTGATATAATTAGAAATACCACGCTAACTACATACAACTGATATAACTAGAAATATCACACTAACTGCACACAACTGATATAACTAGAAATACCATGCTAACTACAAACAATTGATATAACTAGAAATACCACGTTAACTGCACACAACTGATATAACTAGAAATACCACGTCAACTGCACACAACTGATATAACTAGAAATACCACGTTAACTACACACAACTGATATAACTAAAAATACCACGTTAACTACATACAAATGATATAACTAGAAATACCATGCTAACTGCACACAACTGATATAACTAGAAATACCACGTTAACTGCACACAACTGATATAACTAGAAATACCAAGTTAACTGCACACAACTGATATAACTAGAAATACCACGTTAACTACACACAACTGATATAACTAGAAATACCACGTTAACTACATACAACTGATATAACTAGAAATACCATGCTAACTACACACAACTGATATAACTAGAAATACCACGTTAACTACACACAACTGATATAACTAGAAATACCATGCTAACTGCACACAACTGATATAACTAAAAATACCACGCTAACTGCACACAACTGATAAGCATGAACACCAACGACTGTCGGCATGGCACCTGATAAATGAATGACACACTTATCTCGCCGCCCGTTTAGTCACAACCATTCATCTCCACAGTGTACATCAAACATCCCAACAAGCCTAACAAAATACTTAAAAATTAACACAAAGTCATATCCTAGTACACCTTAACAAGGGAGATAAGATAAGAAAACAAGGTATTTACATTGCATGACAGAAATAAACGGTGCCTACACAATGGTTAGAAAAAAAAGACGTAAATGTATATAGCATATGCACGAATCTTCATTAATATACGGAGTCTATATAGACTATATATACTGAGTATATATACACTGGGTCTATATGTCTATATATACTGTCTTCTATATACTGGGTCTATATGTCCATATATAATATATATATTGAGTCTCTATATACTGGGTCTATTTGTCAATATATACTAAATATCTCTCTCTCTCTCTCTGAACCTTAAGTGCCCAAGGCACATGGGGCTTCCGCAAGGGTTTTCCACAAATGCCTGTCCTTCGCCTTCTTTTCTGCTCTTGCCCAGGTGAGCCCTCTATACTGGGTCTATATTTTTATATATACTGAGTCTATATGTCCATATATACTGAGTCTAAATATGCTGGGTCTATATGTATGTATGTATGTATGTATATATATACTGAGTCAGTGTTAAGCGTTTATAATATGAAGATATGCACTGTTATCGGGGTAAAGATATGCACTGTTATCGGGGTAACTGACACACAAAAATATATACTAACATTACCTTGTCAAGCAGACGCTATTTAAAACCTTATGTAAAATCACACTGGGTTATCCTCACTGTTAGAAACCCGTTAAGATTACCGCGGGCTATAATCAGAAACAAAGGGCACATTATACAAGAAATAAGAAGCGAACAGGGCACACATCACGCGAAAAGTCACGTCTCGACTAATGACTGCACACGAAAATTACGTCTAGAACACAGAGCACACGAAAGGACACGTCCCGACCACTGACAGCTCAGTGTATGGATATGTTTCAGGAGATTAGCCGGCAAATGAAGACGAACGCAAAAGTTATGTTTTATTTCCCAGATAAAAGTATATGCCATGAATCATGGCTAAATACCACACTCTTATGTTGTAAGTGGTTCCCAAACTTTCTTGAGCGTGACCCTAAATCAGTAACACTACGTGATCTGCGACCCATGAAAAATAAAGATAAAAATATTAAAACTGAACAGAAATTTATAATATTTAATATCTTCTGGCAACCCAACTTCAGACCCACTTGCGACCCTAAGCTGGGTCGCAGGTCGCAATCTGCGGTTGGGAACCACTGACGTAGGGGGTTTAAAAATAAAAATAAAGGTCATCAACACTCCTAGCCTATCCTTAGCAATGCCGAGAATCTAGTATAACAGGATCTGAGACTGTGATTCTCTGTGTCATGCTGTAGAAGGCACAACGCAAGAGTGCGTTCAAAAACAACTTCCGGTAGCCTGAGGTTTTAAAATACAAAAAATTTATAAACTGACATCTATGATGAAAGTGGAAAAAAAGGGGGTGAGGATTGGAGCCGGGCTGAGAGCTGACTCGGGGAAGGAGAATAGATGGGGGAGGTTTGGAATAATGTAGGATGAACAAAGTTCATTAAAAATGCATTAAAAGGTATACGGTTAATCAATATAGGACAGGTATTATTGTCATTATACACTGATGGAGGTACTGAAGAGAAGATCGGAGCACCCTCCGGCGTATATGGAGTGAAAGAATGGAACTAAACCAGCTTACCAAACCAACCAACCAACCCAACCAACCAACCATCTACAGCACCCGCCCGTCCATCCTCTAACTAATTAACCAACTTATAATCGAAAAAAACACTATTTAATGAATTAAGTTAAAGACAGGCTCACACATATAACAATAATCATGGGGGGGGGGGGGAGGAGGGAAAGCAGAATTCTACAAAATAAAAGAAACAAGATTAACTCTATAAAAATCTTAAAGAATGGAAAAACAACAGCCATAAAAACTGACAAGAATATGGACTGAGATATGAATGATGCTACAGGAAAACTGGTTTATGAAAACAAAAATTATGTATATGATTTGAAGAGCACACTCGTCTATGGTTATATAAAATCTCGAACGCACAAGACATGTCTCTCACATGCACATACAAATATGTGGAAAGAAGATACAAGCAAAGCATGTATGAGATAAGACAGAAAGAAGAAACTGTAATCTAAGACTCTCATAACTCCACAGCACAAATTACAATACTGCATATTATGTAACGCAACAACAGGCCCGCCTGTGGTCCCCATGTTTTCTCTGCCCGGTTTCCAGCAGTGAGGCTGCAGCGTGCCATAAGTGGTAGGAATCCATGTTTTCTTTGCCATGGTAGAGCTAACCGAAATGAACAGAAACCTGCCGTTATTTAAGAGGGTTCTGCTACACCTTCTTATATCCATCCACTGAATTCCGTGGATCACAAAAATCCCGTACCACAGTAAAAATGTGTCATGAACTGAAGTCTCGCAGAAGTGCCGATCATCCTTGTTTAAGCAAGTACATACAATCCATTGCCCATTTTCTCCCTGCTTATGCTTATTTTTAAATCACGCTGGAGGTACGAGCTGGTGTTCTTTGCAGCCGAGGCGATGAAGAGGTTGTTGGCCTGGGAGCGGGCTATGACAACTACTTGTTTCTGTCCCCGAGTCCTGCTAAAAGCAATACTTCTTTATCAGACTCCACCACCCTAGGGACAATGGCGATCTCTGCCCCGTTAGCCAGGCTAGGCCTGTTACTGGGGGAACCAATGGAGAGGTGGGACAGGGTCTTGGTCAATGTTGTGCCAACCCTGACGTTAACATGTCAACTATGGGTTGCTGATTGCCAGATCGGACAGCGTCTTATCCCCCTTTTTCCTTGCCTGTACTTGCGTACATAAATCATCCATGCATGGTAAACGAAAGTTAAAACTCGTAACACAAGAGGAAAATACTTGTGTTGTGGATTACCGCACAACACTGGGTGTGTCTTTATGTAGTTCGCTATCAGATATGAAAACATCATTTCTCTTTCTTTCATCTCACTTTCCTCTTTTCCTCTCCTCCTGGTATAACTACTTTACTTTGAACAATATGACCTCACAGTTTTGTTTCTACCTGAAAGTTTACAATCCATTTTATGTTATTTTCCTTTCATTTCTCTGTACTCTTTTCTATTGGTTTCTACTTTGACTGTTATTTCCATTTCTAAATGAAATGTATATGAATGTGACTATGTGTATTTATATGTCCACGTACATACACATACATGTATGTAAACAAATAACTGTGGTTTGATGACAGTATTACAGTTCTCTGAATTAGAGAATTGGAGAATTTGGAGTTTAGAAAGACCAATCTACATAAGCCTCAGTGAATTATTAGTACTTCATGTGCGTTTTATGTATATGAAATACACACACATGCGGTTACGCATTCACGCACGCATGCACACACACAATACAAGCTTGTGTTTCTGCAATGGATATTTTATGACTAGTAAATAGCGATTTCATGTCAAATGCAGTGTAAACACTTAAAAGGTCTTAATATTTGACCAAAAAAAATCTTTAATCTTTGTACTTCAGTTTTGTTCGTTGTATGATCCCATTTCTGTGCCACCAGAAACCGAATGTTCTCGACACAGTGAAAGCTGAATCAAAGAAGGCAAAATGCCAGATGGACTTTTGTGCCAAATTCTTCCATCTTTTACATGAAGTTTTGTTCGTAGACTCATACGTAGCAACTAAGGCGACATTAGTATACGCTGCTTTTCACTTAGTGTGGACTGTATTAATATATTCAAAACGTTAGCAGTTTTTCTTTGCACGTGGGGGGATGGAGAGAGAGAGGGAGAGGGAAGGAGAGAGAGAGGGAGGGAGAAAGAGAGAGGGAGGGAGGGAGAGAGAGAGGGAGAGGGAGGGGGAGAGAGGGGGAGAGAGAGAGGGAGAGGGAGAGAGCGAGAGAGGGAGAGAGAGGGGAGAGAGGGAGAGTGAGAGGGAGAGGGAGAGAGAGGGAGGGAGAGAGAGAGAGAGAGAGAGGGAAGGATGGAGTGGGAATGAACGTTGTACAGCTTGTGATTTACACCGACTGTTATAATTACGCGTTGGCTAAATCTGATAATTTTCGAAGTTACTCCTTCGTCACTACAAATGTTTAGAAAAAAAACCAAAAAAAGCAAACAAATGACTATGAACAAAATGTTTCTCAATACAAACTGCATCTGGTATTTAAGAACTTGTTTCATTCACATTTTAAAAGATGTTAAGTAAACTATTTATAGAAAGCGTCTGACGATTATTACGGCCAACAAACACAGGGCCGTTATTTTGACCTTAGCATAGTTGGGAAAGTGAAGGGCAAACCCAAGGGCCTGGAATGTTGTCACTATCCATTTCATGTTCCCTTTTCTTTATTCTTGACTGGTTTTAATCCGTGACTATCACTTTCACTATATAAAGATCCTGCAATTAAAAAAAAAACAACAACTATCGCCCCCTTTCCATAAATTCCTTTTTTCCTCTTTGCTCTTGTCCTATCCTTTGTCCAACAATCCTTATCAAATATTTGTCAGCTTTTCTAATGATATTCTTACCTTTAGTTTATATAAAAAAATTTTCTTCTCAAGGCAAAAGAAAAGAGCTACAGGACGGTGAAACAGATGGGAAGACAACACTGAAGATGAGCATGAGACAAACTGTTCAGGTTCACCACTACAGGAATAGAGTGGGTTGAGGTAAATGGCACATGATGATGATTACGATGCTAGGACGACGTTGATGATAATGTGTTAACAACTGTAGCAGTAAGCATTTTCTCCGTACCGTAACTATTTCTCTGCACCCCAGTGTCAACAAATGTAGCAGTATGCATTTTCTCCATACCGTAACTATTTCTCTGCACCCCAGCTATTTCTGCATTTTCCAACTATTTATTCAACTATTTCTCTGTACCCCAATTATTTCTGCATATTTGATTATTTTTCCGTATCCAACTATTTCTCCGCACTCCAACTATTTATGCGGAACCCCGGAATTTCTTTTCCCAATTATTTCTGGTCATCCCATCTATTACTATGTACCTCACCTATTTTTTAGCACATCAGATATTTCTGCGCACCCCAACTATTTCTGCGTAACCCAACTATTTCTGTGTAATTCAACTTTTTTTCTGTAGATCCAGCTATTTCTGCGTAACCCAACTCTTTTTCTGTACACTCCAACTATTTCTGCGTAATTCAACTCTTTTTCTGTACACTCCAACTATTTCCGCGTAATTCAACTCTTTTTATGTAGACTCCATCTATTTCTGCGTAATTCAACTCTTTTTCTGTAGACTCCAACTATTTCTGCGTAATTCAACTCTTTTTTCTGTAGACTCCAACTATTTCTGCGTAATTCAACTCTTTTTCTGTAGACTCCAACTATTTCTGCGTAATTCAACTCTTTTCCTGTAGACTCCAACTATTTCTGCGTAATTCAACTCTTTTTTCTGTAGACTCCAACTATTTCTGCGTAATTCAACTCTTTTTCTGTAGACTCCAACTATTTCTGCGTAACCCAACTCTTTTTTCTGTACACTCCAACTATTTCTGCGTAATCCAACTGTTTCTGCATAATCCAACTATTTCTCCCTTCATCCCAACTTATTTCTCTTTACAATAACTATTTTTATCCGTACACTCCAACTATTTCTACATAACTTAACTATTTCTCCCGACACCCTACTTATTTCTGCGTAACCTAACTACTTCTCTGTACACCGTAACTATTTCTGGGTAACGCAACTCGATTTTCGCGATGAAAAATTACCTAATACAGTTCTGGAAAATCTGTAACAAATGTGAAACACTGACCACAAAGTACTCTACTTACCACACTGCAAACGAGTCCACCGTAGTTAAACAAAAGTATGCTCAGACTACCAAGCACTACATAGTCACAATCTCGTCACCTCACCTTCACAGAACTGTAGCTAACTCGCGCATACGGCTAACAGCGCCGCCACATATAAAAGATAAGACACCAGCATAAATCCCTGTGTCAGACTGCGCGGCATGTACTTCTGCGCTGCTTTGTTTAACGTCAACGCACTTGTCAAAAACTTTCACTGTTAAATATTTCACACTGGCTGCACAAATCTATGACTGCTTCTCATATCCTTGGATGCGGATGTAACGAGTGAATTAATACGGTTAAAATTCAGTTATACTATTAAACTATTGCAACAAGAAGGCAGGTAGAAATTATAATGCTTGTGTCGGGGTAGGTGTGACGGTAAACATAAGCTGTGGGACAAAACACTGGAACGTGAGAAGCAGAAGCAGTGATGTGTAAGGTTTGGTGTGACGGTAAACATAAGCTGTGCGGCTATATACAAGTCGCAAGGGAAAGAGTGAACACTGGGCCTCAAATTTCAAAGAGATCAGAAACTGCCAAACCAAGAAAAGAACATACACTACCACACATTCAATAATTCCTGACATTTATTCTCACTCTAAATGCAAAAACAAGAAATCAGAGTTTGTTTTAACACTTACACTAAATATGATTAACATTCTTTGACGAAAGTGTGTGCGTAGTTCATGAAAAAAAAGAAACATTATAACTACACTAAAGAGACACACATTGTGCAGGCAGGCAGACTGATAAATAGACAGACTGACAGATAGCTAGCTAGATGACAGAAATATTAGCCACCATGTCATATCTAAAATCATTAAAATCAGTAACCTAATATGGTATACACTCTAACTCATTTTCTGCGATCGCTCCAGTGCTTTACTGAGACTGGCTACACTCAAGATAAACACTTTTTTACTATCTACGAGCACATCTTTGATATTCCTCAATACTATACTTTTTTTTACTATCTATGAGCACATCTTTGATATTCCTCAGTATTACACTTTTTTACTATCTATTGAGCATATCTTTGATATTCCTCAATATTAGACTTTTTTTTACTATCTATGAGCACATCTTTGATATTCCTCAATATTACACTTTTTTACTATCTACGAGCACATCTGTGATATTCCTCAATATTACACTTTTTTACTATCTACGAGCACATCTTTGATATTCCTCAATATTACACTTTTTTAAATATCTACGAGCACATCTGTGATATTCCTCAATATTACACTTTTTTACTATCTACGAGCACATCTGTGATATTCCTCAATATTACACTTTTTTACTATCTACGAGCACATCTGTGATATTCCTCAATATTACACTTTTTTTAATATCTACGAGCACATCTGTGATATTCCTCAATATTACACTTTTTTAATATCTACGAGCACATCTGTGATATTCCTCAATATTACACTTTTTTTAATATCTACGAGCACATCTGTGATATTCCTCAATATTACACTTTTTTACTATCTACGAGCACATCTGTGATATTCCTCAGTATTATTCTTTTTTTTACTATCTATGAGCACATCTGTGATATTCCTCAGTATTACACTTTTTTACTATCTATGAGCACATCTTTGATATTCCTCAATACAACACTTTTTTTACTGTCTATGAGCACATCTGTGATACTCCTCAATATAATACTTTTTAAAACTGTCTATGAGCACATCTGCGATACTCCTCAATATAACACTTTTTTTACTATCTATGAGAACATCTGTGATATTCCTCAATATAATATTTTTTTTACTATATATATATGAGCACAATCGGGATATTCCTCAATATAACACTTTTTAAAAACTATCTATGAGCACATCCTAAATATTACACTCCATCACAAGTTCCACTGTCCAAGATTCTCATGCTCTGTATTTACCAATGAAAATGTCTGCATTTAACAGCGACGAAATGCAGCATCTGCATGGAAATGGACTGTTTCTGTGTTCAGTGGTACATATATTCTCTTCTTTTTTTCAACTAGTGACCGTATGAGTTGGCTGCGTGTGGTAATGTGAAGATATTTTCTCCCCTCAAATTCTTTCGACGTTCTACCAATTCTTACTCTGCTAATCGGATTTCTTATCGATCTTATATCTTCCGAGGACTCTCAATTTCGAGACCGAAGACCGATATATTCCCAGGTAAAGTCTCTGTTGTGACGATATAAGTCCAGGAATTCCTTCTTCTGTATGCCATAGACATACAATGCTACGGAATTTCTTCCATTATTTTTTTCAGTGTGTCCATTTTACCTTTTCTTAAAAGAATACACTAATGTACTGAGTCCTTTTCTAGTGTGAACTGGCTCTGTAAACCACGAGATAATCGACCCAGTGTCAGTTCTCAACTGTTTTCATCTCGATCGGTCAATACATCCGCAAAAAGTAAACACAGATAAAGATAACAGAAGACTAGTTAAAAAAATATGTCTGTCTGTCTGTCTGTCTGTCTGTGTGGGGTTTTTTTTCGTGCTATAGCACGCACCTAGGAAAGGAATTAAAAAAACGTTGCTTCCTTATCTTAAATCCAGATATACCAACGATACTCGTACATTTGAGGTTCTTCGTGTATGTATCTTTGCCAATGGAAGAAAAAATGTGGGCTGATCATAGTAATTTCGCCATCTAAGAGTCAGAAGAATAAGAGAGACGGTTCCACAAAAGGTCGTAAGTAACATGGATTCTCCCTTGTAGCTATTAGCTCTGTTTATGAAACCTCAATCGAAAATCGATATCGGTCACTACAATCAAGCCCTCAGTGTTGAGACACGAATCGGCAATTCTCACCAATCAATATATCGGATCTTCATGTCTGACCATCCTAATTTTTACAAATATGCTTTGTGCACATATACCTGAGTATTTATTTAAATTACCAAATAAGGAATACATGCAAATAAAAAATAAAAATAAATAAAATTACTAGCTCTGTTGCTGGTCCTGGGGAGCCTTATTTCTTCTTCTTCTTCTTCTTCT
Organism: Achatina immaculata; assembly: GCA_009760885.1. Taxonomy (NCBI): domain Eukaryota; kingdom Metazoa; phylum Mollusca; class Gastropoda; order Stylommatophora; family Achatinidae; genus Lissachatina; species Lissachatina immaculata. The sequence goes on from CM019691.1 coordinate 98,142,414, forward strand.
TCTTCAGTAAAGTAACATATAAAGGTACTCCTGTAATTAAAAAAAGGTCTTAGCTCTGTTGTTGGTCCTGGGGAGCCCTTCTTCATACCATTATGACATACAGCGATAACGTTAAGCTGGCACAGTAGTAAGGAGGATGATAATTCGTTCCTTCCTTGCACTGCAACCACGGCATCAAGTAGCTTTCTAGCACGGTGATGCCACCCGCACGACGTTTCTTAAGTCAATAGTAACGATGTCGTCAGCTTAAATGACGATAGGACGATGTTTAGAATTTCTATAGTAATGTTAAGGTTTTCATTTGGACGATGTTTAGAATTTCTATAGCAATGTTAAGGTTTTCATTTGAATCGCCCTCATAAACTCTTTAACACATTTATTAATAACGCGTTACTGATTTATCGTTATATATATATAGTTTTTTCATTTCTAAAACAGATGCATCTTTCTTTCAGACGAAACAAGAAAAAATAATTCATCAAAATAATACAGCTGTGTGTAATATCTACGTCAACAAACGTTTGGAATGTCTGGTTTTAGTATCAAGATGCTGAACAATACAAAAGAAAGAAATCGGTCTCAGTGTGACAACAACAGTACAATAATTGTGTCAGAAAGGAATGTCACTGTTTTTACGACCAAAAAAACCCTTCTAACTGGTAGAAATGGGCGATAACTCACCAGCTTTTGCTAGAAAAGAAAAACACAAGATCTAGGAACTAGTCTCAGCAACTTTAAAGCAGGCAGAACGCGAAATCTTGATACATTTACGATAGTCAAGGAATTTCACAGTTCCACAGACTCTCCGTTCATTTTACGCACACAAGAAACACAGTCCACAGTCATCGATAAATAAATTTGGACAAAGAGGTTTACTCAAGACGTGAATAAGCTCTTATTCCTATAATAAAAGATGTACTGTTCTAATTCTGTCGAATGTACAACTGATATGTAGGATAAGGGAAGGACTGTCATAAACTCGCATTCCATGTTTTTATAATAAGCCGTTTCCGTATACAATCTTAGATTATATCGAATATCCAGAGCCAGGTGGAATCCGGTTATGTGTATTGGCGCTACAGGAAGTGGGTGTTAAAGGAGAATATTGGGGATTGGAAGTGGGATAAGAAGAGATTATATCAGACAAAATGTAAAGATTCCATAGCATAATTTTGCCGTGGGAGTCTTGGGTGTGCTATACAGACTAGTGTCAGACTGGCATACACGCCTGATCTGATACCGTTAGACTGTTTTCTGTTTTCTGCCTTAAACTTGGATAAAACGATGCGTTGATGTCGGTATTCTGAAAGCTTGGGGAATGCTTTCTTTACATTAAAAAAAAAACAAGCAGAAAAATAATGACGTCGATGTGTTTTCTGGATCGTCTTTCAATTACAAACCAGAAATTCATGACAGCTGTAACAAAGGCGTTATATTCCAATAACTTTTACCAGGGAATCTAATAAGTGGGCTTCACCATGACTGCTCTTCAGCTGAGGGAAATATTTTGAACGCAACGCAAGTGTCCAGGATGTAAAGCCACAATAGCTGGCGTCGTAGCAGGGTTAGAGTATTTATCCGTTCTGTTTGAGAAACACATAAATGCCTTTGAATGTAAATGCTACAGAAGAGTTCTTCAAATATCATGGACACAAAAAAAAGAACAAATATACCCATACTACAAGAACTTAATACTGAAGGAAGCTGGCTAGTGAAGAGGACTGAACAGAAAATACTTAAATATTTTGGACACATTAAACGTCGTGAGAATTTAGAGAAGACCGTCTTGGAAGGGTACATAATGGGAAAAACAAAGAGAGGAAGACCAAGGCAAAGATAGCTGCAAGACATCGTTAATAATCTGCAAATGGATCCATTAGCACCAGGTCATCTTGGTTACAACCGAGAGGCCTACAGGAGAGCTGTTAGGGAGGTAAAATTCCGCAAGGGACATGCAAATGACTGACTGAGATAAGGAGATGGGCCAATGACTTTCCAGTCTGTTGCAAAGTTGTATTTCTTAGCATGTTTCACCACGAAAAGAAATTTTACAGATCTCCGTTTTCGCCTGACTGTCGTTTCTTAATTTCCGGAAGCTATTCGTGAACTTTCAAGTAGGGGTTGCCCGGTCACAGATAGAGCTAGTTTAGTTTATTTGACAAACATACGTACTTACTGATACTTGATTTTACTATCCAAATCTATTCTGCTTATTTCAATACATCCGTGCTACAGGCTACACTTAAGTGAAAGCCATATGACTCAGGTTTATCTTCCGCGTTCTCTCTCAAAAGGGCGCCGGCTGCGTTCTGCCACGGTTTCTAGCTAGGCTGTGATATCCTCGCTTTTCGATCTCACTCATCTCTCTTCAGCACGGTGTATTTTTAGATCAAATTTGCCTTTCTATTTCGTTCCCTACTCGCTTGAACAGAATACTGTCCCCCCACCATGAGCGCCATGTAGAGGCAGAATACACTCTTGGTTCGCTAACCCTGACGCAAGCAGACTGACGTGGATCGCTCACCGCTAACCCTGACGCAACCAGTCTGATGTGGATCGCTCACCGCTAACCCTGACGCAAGCAGACTGACGTGGATCGCTCACCGCTAACCCTGACGCAAGCAGACTGACGTGGATCGCTCACCGCTAACCCTGACGCAAGCAGTCTGATGTGGATCGCTCACGCTAACCCTGACACAAGCAGTCTGATGTGGATCGCTCACCGCTAACTCTGAAGCAACCAGTCTGATGTGGATCGCTCACTGCTAACTCTGACGCAAGCAGTCTGATGTGGATCGCTCACCGCTAACTCTGAAGCAACCAGTCTGATGTGGATCGCTCATAGCTAATCCTGACGCAAGCAGTCTGACGTGGATCTCTCACCGCTAAATCATTCTACTTTAGTACTTCTTCTTCGCCCCATAATTTCAGTTAACGTACGTTTATAATGAATGAAAACTGAAAGATTCAGTTCATGAGCTACACAAAATGTGTTATTTGTTCATCGTTATTTATATGATTATTGTTCACTTTATGAGATTCAGGCATAAAAACTGTGAAACATCACCTACAAGTAATACACTTGTAACAAAATGTCAGTAATCTAGGGATGTTATCCTGGAATAAAATACAGACTCTCTGTCTCACATGGGGAGTGCACACAGAAACTGCCACTTGAGACTTAACTTCCTACAGTCAATAAAAGCTTGCTACAAATCTGAATTTACCAGTCCTTTGCCATAATCGTAAACAGAAGCCGGTGGTCACGCACGCTTAAATGAAATCCTGTGCATGAAGCTTCTGTATTTGCTCAAGAAACCGCTAGTTTTACAAGACTTTCCAATATTCTTCCTTCTTCTTGTCAGGTTATGACTTGTATTTGTTTCGTGAAAAATTCTCTGAGCCTAGTAAAAATAAAACAAACTAGTCAATCTATCAAATCTTGGGATCATATTTAAAACTTTAAGTGACATTTTTGTGTGTGTCTCTTTTCGGCTGCGGGACTGAAAACAAAGACGAAGCCCGCCAATCGAATTAGTCACCTTCAGAATAACTGAACTGTATAATCCCTTTCAGGTTGTAAGATGTTGATATGAACTAATTACACAAACCAGGTAAGTTGTAGAGATGAGCTATTTTTAATTGGAGTATCTGAAAAGGACGTATTAATACTTTATTAAAGGGACATGAATTTATGCATGGATTGATTGTATTCTGTCAATTTAAATTAAACATGAAAGCATTCAAGCTTTCTGTGAACCATTTTCCTCTGTTCTTCTCCTTTACAGTCTTTTCCTTCCCCTCAGCCAGTCAGTCATCTGCATGCCTTTTGCCTCCCTAGCAGCTCCCCTGTAGGTCTCTCGGTTGTAAGCAAGATGCCCTGCTGCTGATGCATCCATTCGCAGATCATCAACGATGTCTTGCAGCCATCTTCGCCTTGATGTTCCTCTCTTGGTAATACTTCATCCTTTAACTCAAACCTGTTTCATTATTTACTTGCTTGTAATTATATGTCTCCTTAGAATAACCAGCATTCTCTCAACACATGACTCGCCAACCATCAAGTACTAAAATGACATAGTTCGAAAAGTAACTTGTTAGATACTGTTAGAAATTATTTTAATGTTTGTTAAAAAACATATGTTAGAAGATCTGTATTTACAATGTATTTTTGTTTATGTGTGTGTATGTGTGAGTGAGAGCTATTTTATTAGGTTAATTACTTTTTCTCTTTTACTTTGAATGTAATAGTTAAATCTTACACTCTTTTGATACGTTTTTTCCTAATTTAATTTGTATATTTGTATTAAATCGAGTGTGTGGGAAGAATGAAAGATGGAGTGATGAAGGGCAGAATGTAAGACGGCCCTGCGTGCCCAATTCTTTACGCTTTAAAAATAAAGATTATTCATTCTTTGTTTTTTCCATTATGTACTCTTCCAAGACTGTCTTCTGTAACTCTCATGATGTCCAAATATTTAAGTTTTCTCCGTTTCCTTCTTTAGTATTATGTTCTTGCAGTATGGATATCTCTCTCTCTGCCTGTGTGTGAGTGCGTGCATGTGTTTATGTGCGTGTGTCCCGTCCGTCCATGATATCTGAAGGTCTCTTCTGTAGCATTCAAAGGCATTTATGTACTCATATTTCTCTGTTGTTTTGCTAAGTTTTCTGGTCTCACAGGCATATATTGCGATGGGAAATATGCATGCCCTTAAAATCTTATTTTTGTAGTTCTTTCTGCTCCTCTCCACAGCTTCTTTAGTTGTTTATTTTTTTTTTTTAAAGAGCGATAGATGTCCTCCTTTTAATTTCCTCTCATTGTATCTCCATTATTGGTTAGTAATGATCCATGATAGTCAAAGCTCTCCACTTCTTCCAATTTTTTCCTCATTGATAAATATTTCAGCTGTCTTATTTGTTATGTCAGGTGTCTTCAATTCAGTTTTCTTTGCACTCAGATAGAGGTTTTGCTCTTTGCTATTCCTACATACATACAAACATACAGTTTTCAGTTTCGTATTTTCCGGGACAGTTCTTTGCCTTGCGAGTTTTCGGTTGCTTTACATTCCCTTTGCTTTCTTTCAACAATTTCTAAACCACAGAGCATGGAATGGATTTACTGTGCTGTTTACTAAACAGAATCAAATCAACCTAACGTTTGCAATACATTTGTAGCGGGATCTAAAGCCACAAAAAAACCTCATCAGTTTAGACCAGATACGTGGCTTTGTTAACACTCTTCTTACATAAAAACAGATCTGAACACCAAATATTTTTCATCTTCCTTACATAGATACTCAGCTCCGCATAAACATTTATGGATAAAAGATAAATATGCATGCAGTGAAGCGATACGGGATGCGGTCCACAAGATTTCGACGCAGTTTTCTTGGTCTCAACACTTTAGAAAAGCGCTTTCTGTTAAGCCAGGTTAAAAAAAAAACATAAACACGTTCGCGAATTTGAATTTAAGGTAATACTAGACACAATGAAAGGTGGTGAAACATAAACTTAATCCGTGCTACTAACACTAGGTTTAGAGGGACTGCTGTTGTTTTGGTGAGAGTGCTTAGCGAGGACGGCCATTGTCTGAAAACAGAGTAAACTTGTTGTTTATATTCTGAGCTGTGTAAGAACTTAATTATGTATCGTCATATAGCTCCACAAGAAGGAAGAGACTGTACATGCTTCACGTTGTTACTTCTAAGCTGTAGAAGTAGAAAAGAACGGGATGCATGCCGAAAAAGTTCAATTCTAGTCAGCCCGGTTAGGCAAACGAGTACCTGACACATATATTTGGGAAAATTGAGTCCGAAAAACGAGAACATCTACCTGAAATCCATGTAAAAAAAAAGCCCATGTACATCAGACGGTGCCCGAGGCAAGAAGATGAACTAATAAAAGTGATTTTAGAAAGTGATTTTAACTGTAAAATATGTTCCGCTGTGCTTCAGAAACTCGCCTAACCGATCGGAAGATCCCTGGTTCGATTTCGCACTCGGGCAAAATTTGTCCGAACCGGCACCGGGGTCAACCCTAGGAAAACAAAGGCAGCGAGGCAATGTGTTGGCATTCCTACCTCAAGTGCTGTAGCGGCCTAGAAATGTGATGGCACTAACACTTCACACTCATACGGCATGGACTCAGATAGATACTTCAGAAGACTCGTTTTATGTCAGATTATCAGTTTCAAGGATTCTATGTAAAAGACCTGTGAATATTCTGTAAAATATATGGTAAAAGGTGTTTTTCCTTTGAGGCGGCAGTGAAACAGAGGGCATGTCAGATGTCAATTGTGGCTATTATGTATACAACTTTTCCCTCAGCCCATAAATATTTGCTCAGCAGATGACATACAGAAAGAATACAACAGTGGAACATTTTCTTTCTGTTTCAAGCACTGTCCCAGCTATTTCCAGGAAAGTAATGTGAAGGTAATGCAGTGCCGAGGTATCCTGTTTTTAATGATTTAAATTGTTACTGTCCACTGTCAATTCAGAAGATGCCTGAATCATAATGAGACTGGCTATTACGTGAGTGTATTCACTTCATGTACCGACTGCTGGGTGCTGCTATATGTAACATATCATTCTTGTAAGTAAGTCACCTAATGTAGACTATAATCTCATATTTCGTTATTTGCAGGGAAGAACTAGCATTCTCCCCAGTTTATCTTTTGACTTTCCTGAAGCTATAAAATTGTGGTTAGACAGTCACAGATAATACTGTCATAGTGTTTAAGGTGAACACGATCCAACCCATTGTTTTGAATTACCAATCATCCATCAAGAAAAAAAACAGGAGAAGACATGTATACATTAACGGTAGCCAAACAGAAACCAGCGTAACTGCTGTAAACATAAAAGCTACTATATGACTCACCTTGCCCTATTGCAATGAGATTCTACACAAGCATGGCCTAATATGGAAAACAGAATGAACAGAGGGTCCTTTTTCGTGAAAACTAAGATGACGAAAAACCCGTTTCACTGGACTGACATTCTCAGTTGATTAATATCATTTGCAAGAAACAACGTGAAAACAGTGTAAACAACTTTAAGCAGGAGGCAGGTGTTCACGAGAGCTTTTGTATTGACTCTAGGCTCTAACGTGATGGCCATGTGAAGTCTGCGATTAAACTCCACTACAGCCTCATGTAATTCATGTTGTGTGAGAAGTAAAATGTATACAATATCCCAAAGTTCTATCAAACACACGCGGGGGGGGGGGGGGGGGGGGGGGAGAGAGAGAGAGAGGAGAGATATACAGAAAGAGAACGCAAAAGGAATGGACTAGTTCATTGTACACTATACTCAGCAACGGCTCGTTAGCGTTGATACAAAGGTGTTGTTCTCCGTTGTCATTCCCCATTCCCCTTCTTATTTTTTTTTCACCAAAACACTTCTGACTTTGAGCACACACTGGGAAGCAATGCATTCTACATTGTTACTTGTAAGCAAGTGCTTGTATTTAAAAGAAAACCTAAACACATAACTTTCATAAACATAAAATAAGAAAGGAGATGCAGCGAAAGACACATTTCCAGTTATATGATATCGTGACAACAGAATTGCTCAGCATAATAGAGTAACCACAGCTTCTCCTCAGTCTTCACTGCACTTGGATGTCAAATCCTGCGAGTTTTGATATGCAGTGCCTACCTTTCATGTTACCAGCGCTGTAGCCAAGTGTTTTCCTAGTCTCAGTTCTCTTCTGTTTTCTCTATGGAGTTGGCAAGTGATACACTAGCACGAGAACATCTTTCCATACCAAAGATTTATAACTCGCTAGTGTGAAATTTCGCATCCGTCAGCAATTTACTGCGAAGAAAAGAGGCGCTTCTGTTTAATTAGTCCATTAACATGAGCCCAGTAAGCCTGATCGTTAGCATCATCATCAGTCCTCTGTAAAATTCCTCTTTTTGTTCTTCTTCTGCCTGTTCAGTGGGTGCACAGCGTTGCAAGATGGTGCTCTTAGGGAATTGTGAATAGAATCTGGCTTGTATTATTCGTGAATTGACAGGTTCCCATTCCAGTAGCCCCTTCCTGCCACTTTGTCCATCATTATAGCGACACCTTCATAATGTCGATCATCTGTTCTGCCTGAGTAGCAGATGATTTCTCCCGTGTCTGTTGTAATCTTCCCTGATCCGGTCCACCTGACCTCACATAATCCTGGTATGTTTAATCTGTGCCTCTGCATCTCTTTAACTGCTTGCGCTGCTTTCCCAGTCTCAAACATGGTGCGGGTGTTCCAGGTTCCTATCCTTAGTTGTTGATTGGGGGTGGCCAAGGACTGAGTCAGACCAGAGACTTCCTCGCGGCTTTCATCCCTGCTCGTCGTTGGTGGTATCACTACCGCAGTCCCTCGCTGCTCCGCCAAGGCTTGACATGTACTCTCTTGCTGACGTTTCTCTAGCACGCCATGTTGTTTTTTTGCCAGACAGGGTTGCAGGCCCTATGCTGAATCCTCATTAGTCGCCTTTTACGATCATGCTTGGTACGGTACAGTGGTCCCATTCTTTGCCTTCCAGGCACTGCCCAGGTACCACACGGGGGCTGATCAGTGGCAGTATGAGTATATTCCGCTTGTCACATACTTGGCCCCACCTCATAGTAGTCAAAGACTAGAACAGTACTGATACCTAAACATTACTTTCCAACAACACCTATCACTTGCTGATGAATGCCAAACAGTGGTCACAATCACTGAAGAAGAAATACATCCCTTTACGCCGTTTCATAGTCACTAGTGTGAAGGTCTTACACCGCCATGTTCGTTTTCGTCCCAGTTCAAAGGCCTCCAGCGGAAAAAAAATTCTTATAGTAAAATCTGCCAATATGAATGTAAATTACTTTATATATTCACCTGTGTATTCTTTCACATAAAAAATATGCATTTTTACTCTAAGAGAGTAGCTGTAACATGATAAAATTATGTATTTTTAAAATTTTTGCATGTAATTATAGAGAGTGGACATAGCATCGTTATAGTTTATGCAGCACCCCTCAATGAAATTCCCTCCATGGTAACGACGCCTCTGGACCTTGCCTCGTCAAATCATTGAACTTAGTGGTTATACCAAGATCGATTGCTTAAGTCAAGTGTAAACTCTGATGATGCTAATGTCAAATCACTTAAGTATTTTCATAACAAACGCCACCTAGCTCAGCCTGCGGCGAATCGTGATCGCTGTGGAGAGAGGACTGGTTACAGAAAGGTCAAGTGTAACACCGATGTTCGGAATTCAAATACTCGAAATGTGGAAACCAGGAACACTGGGACAAACAGAAACAGTACAAAATCTCCGTCTGAGGAAAAACAGGGGCAGAGGATAATTCAGTAGAGTAAATAACACAAAGGAATGACATGAGGAAAAACAAAACAAAGGAAACAAGAGAATAATATGAACAACGAAAGTAGAAAAGATCAGCATGCGAACACATAAGTACAAATAGTTTTATGAACGGTCTGAAGTGGAGAGCGGTGTGCATTGTTTTTAGGTGCAGGTTATGTTAAAAGTAAATAAATAAATAAATAAAATAAAACCACTATTCAGTATTAAAACACGAAATTTGTAGCTGTTATTGAATGAAAATGACTGACAGAAAGCTGGACAAGAAAGGGTAACAATAGTTCAGTATAATTCAGTCATAAAGAAAATAATATACAAATGTTTTAGAAATAAAGAGGAAAATGTGTACACATGTCAAAATAACAGCTCAACATTTTTTAGGGATAATGAAATTTGTATAAAAAAATAGTGTTAACCATGGTTAGATCACAATTAACTAATGAAAACAAACAATATATAAAGAAAAAAAAATAACATAATAAAGATAGGCATGCTCGTAAAAAGTTAAAACGAGGGGCCAAGAAAGAAAAAAAAAAGAACATAATAAAGATAGGCATGCTCGTAAAAAGTTAAAACGAGGCGCCAAGAAAGAAAAAAAAGAACATAATAAAGACACGCATGTTCGTAAAAAGTTAAAACGAGGCGTCAAGAAAGAAAAAAAATAAGAACATAATAAAGATAGGCATGCTCGTAAAAAGTTAAAACGAGGCGCCAAGAAAGAAAAAAAAGAACATAATAAAGACACGCATGTTCGTAAAAAGTTAAAACGAGGCGTCAAGAAAGAAAAAAAAAGAACATAATAAAGATAGGCATGCTCGTAAAAAGTTAAAACGAGGCGTCAAGAAAGAAAAAAAAAGAACATAATAAAGATAGGCATGCTCGTAAAAAGCTAAAACGAGGGGGAGGGAAAGAAAAAAAAACCAGTAACTGCGTTCTCTTCGAAAAAAAGTGCCGCAGTGGTGTGGTGGTTAGTGCACCCGCCTGCCGACCACAAGGTTCCTGGTTCAATTTCGCATTGCGGCGTGTTTTTTGTTGACCGACCGGCACCAGAGTCAAAGCAGCCTCCCCTCAAAAAAAAAAAAAACTGAGTACCTGGGGTTTCCCTAGGAAAATAAAAGCAGCGAGGACAAATTTTACATCACTTACAAAGAGGACACATAATGACGTCCTGTTAGTGTGGCATCAGAAACAAAATACTTTAACTCATTCCTACTCGTGTGATTTCATGACCACATATATTCCCACATTCTGCATGATCTGGAGAGAAAAACTGATTTTTCAACACAAGTTGTGGTATTCTGATATCCATCCATTCACTGGCTCCAATTATCAAGCTCATTCATATTCTGTACTTGTATTTGTTTCTTGTCATGGTGTTTGCTACTCTTTTTCCTGTGTTATCTGAAATCCATTCAGTGTATTCCTGACTTCGGTGTTGCTCTCTTTATCCTTTGAGTTTTCTGGTGGTTCTCTGGTTTTCTTAAATATACCTTCTTTATTGCCTGTTTCTAAACTGTTTAATCAACTGTTGATGCTCCAGCAGAAGACACAGAATGACAACTTAATGAGGACACTCGCTCACGAATGTTTTGTTTTATTCTCTAGCTAAGTAGCTCTAAGCTACAGTAAAATGAAAGCTTTTAGAGTTAAGTAGAAGAAGGAATTAAAGTAAATTTTGTGGTTTGGTGACACTTAATCACGCGGCACTTAATCATGCGACACTTAATCACCTCGGACACTTAAAGCACTAACCCTAACCCAAACTTTACCTTAAGGTAAGGTAAAGGCAGCCCTATTATGCTATGGAGACACATAGGATATATGGTGTTAGTGTCCATATCTTCCCTGACTTATGGGCACTCTGGAGGGTGATGTGGTCAGCATCACGCCTGGCCGCCTTTCCTTCTTCAGCTCCAGAAGAGAAGCCAGGTACCAATTTCTACAGCCTGGATGACTGGGGCGCCTCCGGCCGGATTCGAAATCCCTATACCTAATCCTGTCCCTACGCCCTATCCCGAATGATTACATACCAGTGACTTAAGTGTTCACGCACACTTAATTTTGTCTCATCAAATTTCATCATGAAATAATTTCAGCTCAATTACACGGTGTGTAGTTACCTAGCAGGCACAAGGCCTGATCTCTTTTTTTTTTTAACACAGGCAAACTTCAGGAACATTATTCAACGTTAACACGCGCAACGTCACAGCAGCGCAGTGCAAGACACAAAAGCCATAAAACTTACACAGTAGAGCATTAAAAAGCGGTCTTCAAATCCTGACGTTCCAAGTTACTCAGTGGTAGCGCTTATTTTCTGCCAGTACACTTTTCTCTCCATTCAAGAACATTAAATATCTATCAGTAAAAATTAAACATAAATTCAATCACAGAACAGACGGCAATCATTTACGTTTATATATTAGTTTGCATGGATCTCCAGTGTTGAATTTACACTCAAAACCCAGTATATTTTTTGCGCGTGGGCGGCAAATCCAGGAAAACATGAATTACTTAATACGTTTTGCAAAGCTGAACTTTGCTTTCCTTCCAAATGAAAACTGGATAAAATCTTAGTTATTTTGACAAAGAACGCTTGCAGAAATGTAACTTGTGGTAATATGAGGAAGCAAATCAGAAAATTCACTACAGTTCTTTCATTACTGCCGAGTATTATTACTGCCGAGTATTATTACTGCCGAGTGTTATTACTGCCTCAAAACCCAGATGTTTAACAACTCGGACGCTCCCGCATGAAACATTATTCACTGGCCAACACACATTCTGGTGCCTCAAATGTTAGATATTTTACTGTGCATATTTTACCTGCTGATTCCAAAAATGGCGCAAATTTTCCCCTATCAGTTCTAGATTTTGAGACACAGAACATATGTCATATACCACTTTTCAATCTGTCCGCCCATAACAAATCAGGATATTTTAACGTAGTGTTTAAATTAATATCTTTTAAGCATGAAGGAAACATGTCAACAACACCTGTTGAAATGAAAGAGCATATCCTCTACTAACTGTGTGTACTTGTCTGCCTTGTTGTTGCCAAGAAGGCTTTTCACAACAAGAACAAATGAAGACCAGGCACATGGTTCGATTTCATTCACTGATGCTATGAAATGTTGGCCATTTGTAAGTTGTCTGATCTGTGGACCATCGAAACTTCCTGCCTTCAGTTTTTCCATGCCATGATAAATCCAAATAATTTATGCACTATGTATTCAATGCACGAACCGTCTTTATTCAAAGACTTTACAAACTGTTTCATCAGACTTAGTTTTATATGTAGCGGTGGCAGTATGATTCTAGGCTGACGGACAGAAGGTGTGCGAATAGACACTCCCATGATTCTATCTCCTGCTACCAAAGGTTCATTGATTACATTTTGTCTTCTACCTACCACTGTATACTCCTTCGGAGGCCAATCTTTTCTTGCCTAATGGTCATGTTTGGCTCTACTATCTCAAAGGCATAAAAAGAAAGGATACTTTGTGTAGCCACTTTGTTGACCATCTTCAAGTCTACATTAATCACCCATTGATGTTCTTGGTAATTTATCTTTTCCAAGACTAAAGAGATGGTCTACTCTTCTTTCATCCTGGTGTAGTGACAGATTGGAATAGAACCATATTTGTTGCCGTTATTTAAAATAACACATTTCAAACTCCCGAAAGGAATGACCAATTTTTTTCACAAGATTTCCGATGTCATTGCAGAATACTAAGTTGTCGTCTTCGGTAAAGAATGGCAGGAAATCCTTTTCTCTCCTTCCATAAAATGTCATTTTCGTTCCAGGCTGAAGTACACAATAATTAGTGTATGAGTATATACCTACAGTACACACAGAGCCACTGCAACAAAGCTGTGATACCAAAATGGATAAACTAGGAAAAAAATGTAGGAACAGCTTTATTACTTAACGAGTACACAGTTGTGACGTTTCGGCGTGAGCTTTAATCATACAAAAACATACAGGACGAAGAAACAGAGAGGGGAGATAAAATATAAATTCACATGAATGCTATGTTAAAAAAATAATAATAAAATTAAATAAAAAAATGAATAGAGCACTTAGCTGTAACTTGTAAGAAGCTGTGGCTTTTCCGACGCTGTCAGAAATGCGCATGGTGGAGTATAAAGAGTATTTAAATTGACACTTGGGTTGTGTGATAGGTGGGTCGTAACTGTGGTGGGTGGGTGGGGAAACCGTGGAGGGGAGAGAGAGTGATACAATGATAATCTAGCCGGGAGAAGGTAAAATATTTGATTATAGCTGGAGTAGAATGGTTGTAATGTGATGCTGTGAAGAGGTTCTGAGCTATGTGTAACAAGTGAGAAAGGAGTAGAACTTAGTGGGGAGGGATTATGATTGTGGAAGAGGAGAACGTTAGGTGTAGCTTAATAACGAGTTTAAACCATATGATTCCAGAGTCCCATATTCTTGAAGTCTGAAGTCCCATATTCCTTCCAGGCTGAAGTACATTCTTTTCTTTTAGTCTGTAGGCAAGCAATTCAGAAAACTCTTTGGAAAGATTTAAGTCCCTGATCAGATCACTCAATTCATTCTGATCAAAACGATCACTATGTGAAGTTGTTTGGAATTCGCTGTCACTGCCCCCACTTTCTTTACCCTGTGCGTTATCAGATATGCAAAACTCTGAGAGCTGTGCTAGTTCAAGGAAAGGTGGAACTGGTACACGATCCAAGTGCGGAACAGGTCTCCTGGCTGAAGGTAGATCAGGGTAAGATCACCTGTCACGATTATTTCGACTGATGCCTGTAATATTAACAATACAAAAATAACAGTCATCGAAGTGTTCTTTAGGTTCCATCCATACCCTTGGAGGGAAATTTCCATAATTCCACTGGCGCAAATGCCTCGTACAAGTTTTGCATACAATATGGGGATCCCATAGCTTATCTTGATCTCCAAGCTTGACACCAAAATAACCTACATATGCTCTTTTTTTTGTATAAACCCAGAAATAGGTTTCCTACTTGCTTTCAGTGTGTACTCCCTATAAATATAGCCAAATACGTCGGGATGATTCAAGCACCTCCGTTTTGAAGTAGCTACAACCTCTACGCTGTTCGATTTGGAAAACATGAAATGATATGAGTGGGAATATACCCATACTTCCTATACGATCTTAACTATTATACAGCGCAACTGTTTTAAACAGATCAGGTTGAGAAGCCTTTGAAATACACGTTTATGTAGTCTATGAAAACCATGATTTACCGTCTTAATTTTGTGCACATAATTATGTGATGAAAAAAGCGATTTTATCATTTGAGCTATACATTTTTATGTCAGTATGCATTATAGGAAAGGAAACAGACGAGTAATTGTGAAAAAAGGCCATTGTACACACACAAAAATGTTGGTAAATTAAATACATAAATTTCCCATTGAAATAAGACAGCTTGTTATGACTTCCCAATTCTCCAGATGAGGTTTGTTAAAGAGCGGACGAAAATTTGATAAATTCAACCATATCTAAGAGAGATGATGCCGTCTATCCAGTGCACTTTTCTCAATCAGCGCCCAAAATAACCCCAGGAACAGGTCTAAAAACCAAGGCACCAAGAAATAGTGTTGTTGTTGTTGTTGTTGTTGTTGTTGTTGTTGTTGGGCTGTCTAAGCTCTGCTGTAAACAAGAATGCCGCGGGAGGTAATCTACATACCGCCTATTTTTTTTTTACAAGAAACGAGAATTGTCGAAGCTTGAAAGAGAAAGGCCTGCAGTTACTGCGATGGCCTTGATCTGGAAATTAGTGCTAAGTTAAGAAGATGATATTTAACGATTACACTCAACACAATGATGTAAATTAAACGTTATTCTAAACAGCAGACCGCAGTCCTTGTGTCAAACTGGCAGCTGAACTCCTGAGAACAGAAATATCACACGAAACATGAAAGGATTAAAAATGACAGTAATAACCCAATAGCTGAACTTATCATCCAGTCCAAGAATATCAGGTTTGCAAAGTTTATGCATATATTACTTAAACACGAAAGATAGAGACATATACTTAAGCAAAACTGTAGTGATACTCCTATAAAATAAAAGGTAAAAAATGTAACACTACATACCTCCTTTCCACAGCTCGACAGCTGTAGTTATAAAGCTTGCTATATGATCTAATTCAAAACGACAAATATCTGCAAAGGCCTTAATTGGTTACAAGCGTTCCAGCTATTAAGGGCACTAGAAGATTATAAAGTGTCAGCCACAGATCTTGGCATGTACTAGACCTTAATACTTCATGTTGGGCGCAAGAGATGAAACTGTATGCTTACGAAAGAAGGAACAATGCACCTCTTCGTCCCTTTCATATACCGTTTGGTTCTGGACCATCGAGCAAATGGGCCAAAGCTCTTGTGCAGAGGCGGTAATTCTAAACGCATGCGCACAAATTAATGTAATGTATTACTAACTGCACAGGAATTAAGCATATCTTACTGTAGCAGGAAAGATATGTCAAACTATTTATATCCAACTGAAATAAATATACCTGTCTTTCATTTCTAGAACTTGTCTGACGCACTGCAGATCTTATTACAGTAATGCACTGCTAGTATTTCTGCAATGGTGAGATTAGGATCTATCCGAAAGAAGGAGTTGCTGATCTTTATGAATTAAAGTGCTACATGTCTTTCGGAAAGCATGCTCTACAAAAGCGAGTCTTCTCAAAGGCGGCTAGGGAATTTGCTTTGAAGCTTCCAAGTTTCAACATAAATCCTATTTCACCGAGACTTGAAACTTACGCAAAACTGTGCACTAGATAAACCAGACTACCTTCATATACCAAGAGGAGATAATGTCTCAGTTTAATGATAAGTTACAGTATATATTAGAGGCAAGCTCATAACAGATTTAATATTGAAACACTTTCAAATCCGTCCTTACGTAAACTTTTTTTTTCTTAGGGGATTTCTTACTGTGTTAATAGTACACAGAGTCATTTCATTCTTCTTCTTCTTCTATCTCCCTGGAAATGCGAGCTGACGTTCTTGCAGCCGATGCAATGGAGATGTTGAAGCACAGCATCGTACAAGACTGGAAGCGGGTTACGCCGGCAATTTCTTTCAGTCCCTAAGTAATCGCTCTTTCGTGCTAAAGTAATCGCCCTTCAAAAAGTAAAACAACTAAAGAAGGCGTGAAGAGGAACAAGCAGAACTATATACAAAAATAAGATTTTTAAGGGCATGCATCTTTCCCATCGCAACATATGCCTGTGAGACCTGGACATTTAATAAAACAGCTGAGAAACACATAAATGCCTTTGAATGTAAATGCTACAGAAGAGTCCTTCAAATATCATGGACACAAAAAAAACAACAAATATATCCATAGTACAGGAACTTATTATTAGAAGGTAGCTAGTAAGGAAGATTAAACCGAAAAATATTAAATATTCTGGACATATTAAACGTCATGAGAATTTAGAGAAGACAGTCTTGGAAGGGTACTTGTACTTGTATGAACTCCCTGTACCTGCAAGCTGTTGTTCTTTGCAGCCGATGCTGTAGCATCGTATCGGCGTGGGAGCTTGTTCTGGCAGCTACTTTTTTCAGTCCCGGAGTACAGCTAAAAAGTAGGGGGTGTGCAATGCTGCTTTAGCAGACTCCACCACCATAGGGACTATGGCGATCCCTGCCCCATTAGCCAGGCTAGGTCTGTTACTGGGATACTATGGAGAGGTGGGGCAGGGTCTTGGTCAGCTATGTTTCGCTAACCCTGACGCTGGCATATCAGCTATGGGTCGCTGACTGGGTCAAACCCCTGGAAGGGCACATAATAGGAAAAAGAAAGAGAGGAAGACCAAGGCGAAGATGGCTGCAAGACATCGTTGATGATCTGCGAATGGACGCAGCAACAGGGCATCTTGCTTACAACCGAGAGGCCTACATGTCAGCTGTTAGGAAAGCAAGGGACATGCAAATGACTGACTGAAGTGGAACTTAAAAACATGGGGGTACTCAAACACATCTTTAATAGACTCCATCGCCAAAGAGACTATGGCGATCCCTACCCGTTAGCCAGATTAGGCCTGGTATTGGAGGGTATTAAGAAAGCGGTAGGATAGGGTTTGGTCGGCTATGCTTCACCAACCCTGACGCTAACATGTCAGCTATGGGCTGCTGACTGCCAAATCAGAAAACATATTCACTCCAGACATTTCAATGAACCTGTGTGGTATTTAAATTTCTAAGATACATAACCTGGCAACGAGACTGAAGAAAACTAAGATATCCAGGAAGACACCTGCTCACCCATGCCTCTGGCATACAATACGTGATTGTTTAACACAGA
Organism: Achatina immaculata; assembly: GCA_009760885.1. NCBI lineage: Eukaryota > Metazoa > Mollusca > Gastropoda > Stylommatophora > Achatinidae > Lissachatina > Lissachatina immaculata. The sequence goes on from CM019691.1 coordinate 98,160,099, forward strand.
TACGATTGCCAATGGACAGAAGCCGAATGTGTGAAAATACACAGACATGAATATTATCTCATGTATAACCGTATGGAATCTAAACATCTCATAATGGAAGAAACTGTCTGTCTAATTTGCTCCAACAGGAAGTATAATCTTGCGGGAACGTAGCATCGCGAACAACCCAAATATTGTTCTCCATTTTTATAATAAATATAGCCCAGACTGACACTGTTCCGCTATTGTATAAAAATTATATCCCAAACCAACGTTGTCCTGCTTTTGTATAAAATTAAAGCCCAAACTAATACTGTTCTGCGCTTGTACAAAAATTGATGTCCCATGCTGAATGTAGTTTATGACGAGTGATGGGTACCACATTATCATGTTTGAAAGAATTAGCAAATAGCTTTGTGTTTATACAAAAGGGTTGACTTAAACTATAAATAACGACGAAATGTAGAAAAGATAAACATCCTGATACAATCGCTGTTGGCGAGATCTTCAGCTGCCGTGCGTGGAGCGGTGCTCCTCCCGGCCAATGAAGAAATTTGCAAATGAGGTTGCCGCGCAGCATAACTGCGGAAAAGGTGGTAGAAAGGATAAAGCGAAGCAAACAGTCAAATCACGGCACCTCTGGTCTGGAGGTCGGCCACGTCCTGAGTGCAGTCATATCGGGTGAAATGCATGAACCGGCTTGTCCCAGAGGTTAAGACACTGCTGGCTTGACTCTTCAAATGCCGCGCGTGGAGTGAAGCTCCTCCCGGTTAAGGAAGTAAATGCGAAAAAGAAACAAAGGTTGCTGTGCGGCGCCGATGGGAAAAGGTGGTGGAAAGTGAAGTTTAACCGGTATGTCCAGTAGTATCGCTACGAGAGCTATACCACGGCAACTCTGCTCTAGAGGCCGCCCACGTCCGAAATACACCTACACTGGTGAAATATGCCTAAACCGGCACACACCAGGGGTGGAACTCGATGGCTAGACATGTCATGCCACCTCCGCTCTAGAGGTCGGTAACGCCTGATAAACACCCATACTGGTGAATTTTGCCTAAACCGGCTCATACCAGGGGTGAATCTTGAAGGCTATGCATGTCACAGTACCTCTGCCCTAGAGGTCGGTCCCGTCCCAAACACGCCCATACTGGGAAATGCCTAAACCGGCTTAACCCAGGGGTAGAAGTCACTAATGGCGAGGATTCGTCCTCCTGGACAAAAGCTCCATCCTGGTCACAACTAGGAAGGGTAGCGGCCACGACCGCAAAATGCTGAAGTCGGAGACACTGGACCAGGGAAGTCTAGATAGGCAACCACCTCTCACCCGGCGGGGATGTCTGCGTATCCTAATCACGCTGAGGTTTTCCGGTGAGAAAGTCCAACCCTGGACTGGATGGGCAACCACCTCTCACCCGGCGGTGATACACGGGTATCTCAAAACACGTCGAGGTTTTCCGGTGAGAAAGTCCAACTCTGGCCTGGGTGGTCTACCACCTCTCACCCAGCGGGGATGCACTGATATCCCAAACACGTCGAGGTCTTCCGGTGAGAAAGTCCAACCCTAGACCAAACTGGTGCAATGAAAACCACGGTGTCACGCAATCCCGCTTCCGAGACCCACCAAGAATACAGGCTAAAGCACTGTGATACTCTGAACCCCTTGTGGTCCTTTCGTGGAACTCGTGTGGTCTATTTTGGACCACACAGTGGACCACGGGACCTAACGAGGACCACATGCGTGAATTCAGTAGGTTCACAGTGCGGTTTTTGGTAGTAGAAGTGAACGAAGAAGAAGAAGATCCTGATACAAAAGCTAAAAGTTTTTATGTCACAACAGGTAGGGAAAGCATTATTCCCTGTCTGAACAAACAGAAAATGTTTATCTTCAGTTCTATAAAGCAGATTTCAGTATCCAAATATAAAATGCAGTAAATGCTATGGGGAAACTGATAAACAAGCCTATGGGGGAGAGAAAGAGAAAAGAGAGAAAGGGAAGGAGCGAGTGGGGAAAAGAGAGAATATTCCATGGGTTCTGTGAGGGTAGAAAGGCTGAGAAAGGCTGATCTGCCGTAATTTCGCCTGATAAATGTGTACAGTAATACACCTTTTCTTTAGTCTATTTTAAAATCATGTGTGTATACCGCTCATATATTGAGTTTCTACAATTTTTTTAGCATGCCTTTATTTATATACATAAATAACAGTCTCCAAGTCTCTCCAAAACTCTTAAGATGAAGATACTTCTATAAACAAGCATAACTGATAATGTTCTGTTTTCATTATTCACCGATGTTACCTATTTCTAATTCTTTCAGTACCTTGCTACCCTATTTTATTACGCAATACAGCTGAAGTTGCATCAAGAAATATCTGCAGGGTAAGATATTGGTCACTGTAGGGCAGAGATTTAATGCAACAGTGGCCAGAGGAGGCAATGATTTAACATGACAATGATCAGAAGATGACAGATTTAACATGACAATGATCAGAAGATGACAGATTTAACATGACAATGATCAGAGGATGACAAAAATTTAAAAAGATAATGGTCACAGATGGGAGAGGTTTAACAGACATGATTATAACTGTTAACTTTAACGTTACCTGATACAAGTCGCACGTCGCACCATAGCTTGGCACGATGCTAAGTCCAAGGCTGTCATTCCCTCCACGGAAGAAGGCCAGATCCAGTTTCTTGAAACCTCTTGGGACTTTGAAACTCTGGACATCGGCATGCGCTGCCAGTCTATCTTGGTCAAAATCATTAGCAATTCCATCTTTGTCAGACCTCAGACCTTCATCAGAAGGAAGATTTTGTTGGATGCTGCCTGGATCCTCATGGACACAATATTTCCTAGGGAGAGGTGTAGGTGGACCTTTCCTTTTTGCTGGTGGTCGTTGACAATTAGCTGGAGAAGATACATTCTGATCAAATGCTCCACTCTCTCTCTGCTTGCGACAGACAGTGAGAATAACGTTATCAGGAAGTTCCTGCAACAGAGCAACGCATTCATCATGGGTAAGCTTGGTTAAAGGTTGATGATTAATCTCTCTAATCTCATCGCCGACGTGTATCGTGCTGTGACCTTCATGCTCCATGGCAACCGCTCCAACTGGTGTCAAAGACTTCACCACCACGGCATCAATTGTCTCGTTATTGTCTTGGTCGCCTTCTATTCCCAGAACCATGCCCAGGTTCTGTCCAGACAATCTGTACGAAAAGACGTATTCGTTACTTTGTGTAGCTGTGCCATTAGCTTCTTTGCCATGTAACAGATGGTCTCTACTTTGATCATTTTCAAAAATAAGTGGGTTAAAAGATCCATCAGTACAATCTTCTGCAAATGGATCGATGAACGATAAGCACGAATTAGGTCCTTGTGATTCCATACGAAAAGGATTGCTTTCACGAAATGGATTGAAATGTTTAGGTTTATTTGTTATTCTGGTTGCTGTATCCATTTGAACTTCAGGGTTCAAGCCATAAGAGGTGCTCTCACTTATTTGCTGATCTTGCTTTTGGGTGTTCAACAAGGCCGCATGATATGAATTGTCTTTAAGACCGTGCAGTTCTTGTTCTATGTGCTGGGCGCTTTGACGGACGCGATCGCCGTCTGAAATAGCAGCCACGGGTTCAGTTTCCTCTGAAAAAGCTAAAGTGCTGGTATCGGCTAACTCCTTCCCTTCTGGCGTACATAAAGCCATCTTTTAGCCGTACGACTGCCGTTGCCAGTATTAAAGTATTAAAAATGTTCTTTCATTTTATAATTACAATGCTGACGTGGTCTAACTAGATTCTAGCAGGTTCATTTTAAAGCTTCTGCCAAACTTCAGTGCATTTCTGACATATACCTGGTGCTCTGCTTCTGACCCGAGTGTGAACGAAGTCCAAGGTACAGGTAAGAACATGGAAACACTTGTATGTGTCTGATCCCAAAGAGTTCAAGGCCTGACGTGTATGTCTTCCCTTTTATGCATTTTATTTCTGTCACACAGCTTTCCTGAGACTGCAAAACAAAAAGGCAATTATAAAATGGTATAGCATAGAATCCAGTAACCACAGCAGCTGTTTAACGTATTGCAGATGTACAGCTTGTGATTTAAACATACGCCCCCCCCCCTCTCTCTCTCTTCCTCCCTACCCCCATTCCTCCTTCCTTTATTCTCTTTATCTGGAGTTAATACATAGTACTCATTTATTTATGTATATTTTTTTTTCACAGTCTGCCTATTTTTTTGCCGCGAAAAGTAGTTGAAGTTTTAAATATTAAACTAAAAATTAGACTACACATTCTATTTTCCATAGCTCCCCTCCTACCCCCCCCCTTTTTCCCCCACCCATCCACAACCCCCCCCCCCAACAAACACACACGCGCGCGCGTCTGCAGCTGCAAGAACATAACATACGCCTCTTCCAAATTCACATAACTGAAAACATAACATTTCTTGAAAGCATATTCAACACGATCAAGCCAGCCACCTACCCCTCAAAAACAGCAAAAGATATGATAAACAAACAGGGTCTTTTCAATAACATCTCCACGCTCTATTAACCTTCCAACAGAAAGCACTGCTCTAAGTCAGACGATATGCGTAGTATTCTATGACATTTTGTAAAGTCAGACTATCTGAGTCCAAGGACATGCAGTTTGTTTTATAGGAATCACAGCCCGATTCCGAATATGTCCAGTAACTTGTACTTGTACGAACTCCCTGTAATTGCAAGCTGTTCTTTGCAGCAGATGCTGTAGAGATGCTGAGGCACATCATCGTATAGGCGTTGGAGCGGGTTATGGCGGCTAATTTTTCAGTCCCGGCGTACAGCTAAAAAGTAGGGGGTGTGCAATGCTTCTTTAGCAGACTTCACCACCATGGGGACTATGGCGATCCCTGCCCCGTTAGCCAGGCTAGGCATGTTACTGGGGGTACCACGGAGAGGTGGGACAGGGTCTTGGTCACCTATGTTTCGCTAACCCTGACGCTAACATATCAGCTATGGGTCGCTAATTGCCTCATCGGACAGTGTCTTCACTCCTATGGGTCCAGCAACTATGGGTCCACGGCTTATCTCTGCCAATATTATAATGTTCCAACAAATATCTACATAGCTGCTTCCATACTCTGTCAGTGGATAAGACCTACCAACTGCTACCTAAGCATGATGTTTATACCTGAAATAACATCACAAATGACAATATACAATAACAATATCAATATTGTATACAAATACTCTACTTTTACATTAGTGTGATCGACCACGAATAAGTATTAAAGTATAAAGAGCTTCTTAAAATGATGGAGCCGGTCATCTCTGCCGTGCTGTTTACTTATATCAGGGTCACCCGTGAAGAAGGACAGCGCTGTGATTAACTCTGATTCTCTGACCTCACATCAGATGACGGTCATATCTCTGAATAACCATCTCCCAATATTTGTAATGTGAAACAAAGAAACAAAACATCTAAAAGGTGAACAAAATCATCTAAATAAGTGATCGCGTTAACCGGCCATTACCGGAAAATTACAAATTAACACAACAAACAAACAAACAAAAAACGAGAAAAAAAAACCGAACATTTTGGAGTTCGTCAGTTACCATAACCGTTTATATTAGGAAAAACCTAGTAAAATGCAACCAGCAAAACCGGCTGGAGGACAGTGAGATGATGATTGCTCAACTTCCACGGAGGAGAATCAATCAGTTTTGATTCTGGTACAGAATGTGAGCATTCTGTAAACAGTAACCGCATCAAATAATGTGAGAAAACCTTTAAGTGTACATTTATCTCCCGGTGATGTTTGTAAAGTATGTTTAAATGTACAAATGTAAAAAAAAAAAGTATGGTGTACTGAATGTTCTATTGACAAAACCGGTATTTCAGAAAGTGCTTCATGCAAGATGAAAGACAAAGTACAACCGTACTGGTTTCGAACAATTCTAGCGCCATAACTGGATCATCTAAAGCAGACAATCTAAAAATATATTTTATTAGCTTTCCTGAAAGTAAACAAATAAATAAATACAACATCTTCACTGCCTGGACGGTGCAAATACTTTTTTTTTTGTTTGTATTCCTGGAACACCAGAGCAGTACCAGTCACTGACGCGTTGATAAAAGCGTAACAAATCTGACGCTGTTGTGCCCAGGCATGAGTTTACTATCATCAGTATATAATGAGTTTACTGCACTATAACTACATTATTAAGTTACTAGTATCCACGACATAGTCCACACATTTTGGCTTTGTCATTAATGCCAAACCGCTACGTGCTGAATGGGAATAAAGTCAAAGTGCATTAACGCAAACACCGGTTATAAGAAAACAACAAGAAATTAAAACCCTCTTCCGTTCATTATGTAAGAATGCCGTCGCTGAAGATTCCACTGCCTGCGACACAAAACTAACAATGAAATTAGATCAAATGAGCAACGTAATTGTTCTGAAACATGCTCGACTGAATCAACACACCGCTTCGTGACACATGCAGGCATGTCTACATTCAGACGATACAGATTGGAATTTCGACTCATTGTAAACACTTTCCTAGCCGAAAGACGATTTTGAGGTCTCCAGCGGAGAGGATATGGGAGTATCCGGCTACATACACAGTGGTCGCCCTTTGTTGTATTTCGACAATGAATACACAGCTCTGCTCCCATACTTCCTACATAACTGTATTTCAGAACCGAACGTATGTTCTATTAATGCTTGTCTCAACCCATCAAAACTGACGACAAAAAAAATGAAAGCATGAATTGAGTTTAAACTATGCAAGCATGAATTACTATAAAAATGTATCCTACAACTGATCATTCACGATATCTTTCACAACATGACTGATTACTTGTGAACTGAATAATGCATTCTGTTGCTTTTCCATCTGCCTGGCAAAGCACGCACAATCTTGTATTGTCCGCGAACATACATCTTCAGAGTTTAGGCTATGTGCAGTAGTTTCAGAATTGCTAAATCTTCTTTGGACTATAAAACAATTTTTTACAGATGCTCTCGCCCCATAGTAATTGTCCATGCTAGACGAAAGTTCACCTGAAATCTACAGCAGTGATCGTACTAGGATTTTTTTTTTAAACCAGTACAGTTATACTTGTCGTTCATCTTGCGTGGAGTACTACTTTCCCAAATATCGGTTTTGTTAATACAACATTCGGTACTTTACACTCTTTTTTTTAATGTAAAATTAAATATATTTATTCATTCATTCATTTGCATGTCCCTTGCGGAACTTTGCCTCCCTAATAGCACTCCTGTAGGCCTCTCGGTTGTGAGCAACATGGCCTGCTGCTGATGCATCTATAAATTAAATACACTTTACAAAAGTCATCGCAAAGTAAATGTTCGGGCGATTTTTTTTTCCTACTTTCTTTAAGGCGAGATTTAATCTTTACATGATGTGCACATGCTGAAACAACGTCAAAATTGGCTGATTCTTCTCCATGCAAACTGAGGATCATCAATTTACTGGCCCGATAATCCTCCAGCCGCTTTCGCTGGTTGCTTTTTACTAGATTGTTTATTTTTTAATATAAACCGGTTATGGAAACCGGCGAGCTTCAAAAGTTTCAGTTCTTCTCTTTTTTTAATTGGTAATTTACCTGTAATTGCCGGTTAATGCGGTCACTGTAAAATGTACAAAATACTAAATTTTCATCAGCAGCGCGTCTAATACAAATACATTTTTCAACCTTTCAGAGTGTTGGAAGTCCTGTATATCAATCAGCCTTGAAACCCTTGCGACTAAGAAAAATAGCTAATTCTAAAGTCTTGAGGTATCCATGCCTCAAAGTTTGGCTTGATAGTATTTCCCCCGAGAGTTACCAGAAAGAAAGAATTTTATTCTCCTATCATAAACAACTTTTTACATCCCTTCTTAAATACTTACACAAGTATAAACATTTTTATCTAACCAACAAAAATTACCCTTTTCTGGTTAGACAAAGCTCCTCACGGCGTCCATACAGTTTACCAACGCATCAAATGCTTCACACAGTTCTTGGTTAATAAACGAAGGGGTTTTAAGAAAAATAACTGAATCATTTAAATTCGGAGCTAAAAAAAAAGAAAGAAAAATAGAGCGTTCTGCTGTAAACCTGTGAATATGTAGTTATATTTCTATCTGAACAGCGTAAACGTATGCACAGACTTAGGAAACTGTATAAGTAGATGGTAGTCACGTGAACCATGTACCTGATACAATCTGGTACAAAATAACATGTCAAATATGGATATTCAATTAAAAACAGGTCATAAACCTGCAGTCTTGAACACAAATATAAAAAAAAGAAATCAGAAAAACAAAGTCTGAAACAATCTTTTATAAGAACAGAATAATAACTCTGCAATATATTAATTAAAGTATTCAGAACACATATCAAAACATGATTCGCAAGTCTTTACCCCAACAGTTTGTGTTTTTTCCCACGCGTCCAAGATCTCGCACGAAGTCCTAGCATGTTATTTGCAGGTTGTGCCTGACACAGTGTGAAGCAGTCACTTCTTTCGGGTCACTTCTGAATCAACCAATCAATCACTGACACAAGAATGACAGAAGTAAGTCGTCCCCTACGCTACCTTGTCCAACCTAGACAAGGAATGCTACAAACAAGGCTGTTTTCACAGGGCAGTCAGACCGCCAATCTCAATTAGGCTTACAGATCAATCACCATTCTCCTTCCTTCTAGCGGGATAAGGCTGCAGTGAAAGTATTTTCTCTCAAACACAAAGAATGAGGGTGTCAGAAATAAGTGTGAGAATTATAGTAACCATATAAAGAGTGTTGACTTAACGAGCAAACAACAAGAAGTATGCGAATACAAAGAAACAAACAAAGAACAACTGAGGGAAAAAATATTCGTAGACAGTATACAGTGACATAAATGTAACTCCTTAAAGAACAGCGCATACGACACAAGAAACATTTTTTAAAAAATTATTCATCAGGGTTGCCATGTTTTAATGGGAATGACTCCGTAGCACTTTTCCGTGCTTATACGGCAGTTTAAAAGTCTAAATTCTAAAATATGGAACAAACATATGACTTCATTTATCTGTTTAACATTTACAAAAAGACTACCCATGATAGTTCAGGAATTGAAGAAGAGATCTGGAAAAATGTCCACAGTCAATAGCCACAATAATCTAGGTTGAGAAATTGTAAGATATAAATTCTAAATTTATGCTGTTATCAGCATTCACGTTAATTTATTATTTAAACCGCTTCTTATCCGAGCAAATCAAGTTGATTTTAAAACAGTGTGTCTCTCCCAGCGCTGGCACGATTTCTATGAACTGTTTCACGCCCGCTTTAGTAATGCAAACTTCACCTTGTCTTTCCTTGTACAGTGTTGGAGCACTGCATTTTCGGCAAGGGCTCGTGCTGGAAATCTTCGCCAGTCGTCCGAGATGTTGATAGTATGAAATAATATATTCAATAAAAGCGTTTACACGTCCTCTAATTATTCTGGTACACTCCAGAGCTATACCCTATGTATGTACTGTATAACTGCCCTAATCTTAAGTTCACCGTAGACTGCACTTTATAAAGGCTTGGACTGGGATGGTGTTTCCCAGTCAAACAGAACTACTATTATCTGCTTTTAAAATATGCGAGCATTTTATTGTTAGTTATTTTCATTATCGATCTTGTTAATTCAATACTGATGAGCAGTCACTATAGCTGGTTAAATACAGCACTTGTAGGAGTGATAGTTGTAGCGGTGACAGAAACTGTAGGGATGATAGTAGTAGTAATAACAGTAATGACAGCAGATTAGTTATAGTGGTGACAGAAACTGTAGGGATGATAGTAGTAGTAATAACAGTAATGACAGCAGATTAGTTATAGTGGTGACAGAAACTGTAGGGGTTATAGTAGTAGTAATAACAGTAATGACAGCAGATTAGTTACAGTGGTGACAGAAACTGTAGGGGTGATAGTAGTAGTAATAACAGTAATGACAGCAGATTAGTTATAGTGGTGACAGCAACTGTACAGGTGATGGTAGTAGAAATAACAGTAACGACAGCAGATTGGTTATAGCTGTGACAACAACTGTAGGGGTGATGGAAGTAGCAATAACAGTAATGACAGCAGATTAGTTATAGTGGTGACAGCAACTGTAGGGGTGATGGTGGTAGCAATAACAGTAATGACAGCAGATTAGTTATAGTGGTGACAACAACTGTAGGGGTGATGGAAGTAGCAATAACAGTAATGACAGCAGATTAGTTATAGTGGTGACAACAACTGTAGGGGTGATGGTGGTAGCAATAACAGTAATGACAGCAGATTAGTTGTAGTGGTGACAGCAACTGTAGGGGTGATGGAAGTAGCAATAACAGTTATGACAGCAGATTAGTTATAGTGGTGACAACAACTGTAGGGGTGATGGAAGTAGCAATAACAGTAATGACAGCAGATTAGTTATAGTGGTGACAACAACTGTAGGGGTGATGGTGGTAGCAATAACAGTAATGACAGCAGATTAGTTATAGTGGTGACAGCAACTGTAGGGGTGATGGAAGTAGCAATAACAGTTATGACAGCAGATTAGTTATAGTGATGACACCAACTGTAGGGGTGATGGTGGTAGCAATAACAGTTATGACAGCAGATTAGTTATAGTGGTGACACCAACTGTAGGGGTGATGGAAGTAGCAATAACAGTAATGACAGCAGATTAGTTATAGTGGTGGCACAAACTGTAGGGGTGATGGAAGTAGCAATAACAGTAATGACAGCAGATTAGTTATAGTGGTGACAGCAACTGTAGGGGTGATGGTGGTAGCAATAACAGTTATGACAGCAGATTAGTTGTAGTAGTTACATCAACTGTAGGGGTGATGGTAGTAGTAATAACAGTAGATCAGTTGTAGTGATGACATTAACTGTAGGGGTGATAGTAGTAATAATAGTAGATTAGCAGTATTGGTTACAGAAGTAGCAACAGCAGCAGTACAAGTTGTAGTAGCGTTAGGAGGAGACATAGACTTAAAGTCATAGTAGCTGATGGCTTATGTTATAGTGAAAAACTTACCAAAAAAAAGGTATTATAAAGTGGGGGAGTGGGCCATGATGACTTTACTTTCTTCCTTCTCAGAGCAGACACAGTTCAGACGTTTTGAAATGCTCCATCGTTGTCGCCAGAACACGGATATTGCTGGCCCAGATGCCTGACTGTTGTATGACTTTAGAAAATATTATACGAACTAGCAAAAGCTAGATGATATGTGTCTTTGAAAAAGCTATATTTCACCTGATAAAAGTCTCTAAAACAAACAAAAAGTGTAATTGTAGAAAATAGGAGGAATGTTTGGGAAAATAAATCTAGACGACGAGGAAAACAAAGGTTAGATAGGGCTATCGAATCATGGCGAGAGATAACATCATCCAGAAACAGCAGGACGCACGGACTTTACCCAGCAGCATCATCATACATAATTCACATGTGTGGGAAAAAATCAATAACAGAACTAAATCACTAAAATCAGTGATAGTAATCATGCCCAGTAAGGGTGGGGTGGGGGGGGTAACCACCCTGTGCATCGCTCCGGGGGCTGGGGACTTTCCTTGTTTTAAGAGAGGGCCAGAAAGGAGGAGGGGGGAGAGGGTAGAAAGAGAGAAGGCCCTAATGTTAGTGGTAGTGGTAGTAGTAGCATTAGTAGTAGTTGAAGCATTAGTAGTATTTGAAGCAATAGTAGTAGTTATTGTTATAGCAGCAGCAGTAGTAGCAGCATCTGCAGTAGCAATACTAGTAGTTATTGTTATTGTTGTAGCAGCAGTAGTAGTTGTAGCAGTAGCAGTAGTAGCAGCAGCACATTAGTAGCAGCAGCATTCGTAGCAGTAGTAGTTAGTAGTAGTAGCATCATTCGTAGTATCAGTAGCAGTAGTTGTAGCAGCAGTAGCACTTTTAGTAACAGTATTAGTAATAGCAGCAGCAGGAGCAGCACCAGTAGTAGCAGCAACAGCAGTAGCAGTAGTAATAGCAGTAGCACCAGTAGTAGTATTAGTAGTAGTAGTAGCAGCAGCAGCAGTAGTAGCAGAAGCAGTAGCAGCATTAGTAGTAGTAGTAGTAGTAGTAGTAGTAGTAGTAGTAGTAGTAGTAGTAGTAGTAGTAGCATAGTTTCAGTAGTAGTTGTAGTAGCAGGAGCAGAGGTAGCAGTATTAGGAGTAGTAGTAGTAGTAGCAACAGCAGTAAGAGGAGTAGCAGCAGCAGCTGCAGCCTTCTGTCATTATGGTGATGGGCTCTTGAAGTCAGATCAATGTTTCCTGAACGTTGAGCCGGCATTCATCTTGTTTTTTTTTTTTCTCTACTTTCATTCCTATTTGTGGGCCCCGCCAAACCTTACCCAAACCTGAAGGCGATTAGTTCTCCTAGCTCAAAACTCTTTCGATACGTATAATAGGTGTAACATCAGCAAGGAAGATTTAAAATAGGCACGACAGATTTGTCTATTTAATCTTTCTTCCCACCGCAAACTGCTGCGTCGATTTAAAAGACTTTATTGGGGGCGTGCTAACAAGGTGTGGGCTTGAACTACGTAAATAAAGGCAACCTTAAATACACAAAACACAAACACACAATCTTTGACAGTCATGGGGCGGGGTTGGGGGGTGGGGGGAACGGACTGTGTATTCTAACATTTTACAGGAAACGCCGCGGACTTGGTGGCCGCATTCCGCAGCTGAACAGACCGACTGCCACATGAAATATTTACGCGCTCGATCAGTTCCGATACTGTCGGTGTTAACCTGTGACAGGAAAGTACACCCTGACAGCAACACTGAGTCACGAATGCCTGGCACGCATGATGTTGGTTTGAAGTAACAATGTAGGTGCCCTTGTCTTGTTTTCTGGCGGCCTGAAAATTTGATAGTTTAAAAATACTGTCCTCTGTACACTTTTAGTGACTCCTGTTTTCTTTGTGTTTTGTCTCTATCTTCATCCCCTCTCATTTCTCTCTCCTGCTTTCTTTGTGTTTTGCCTTTCTCTTCCTCCCCCCCCCCCCCCCACACACACACACACACTCTCTCTCTCATTTCCTAAATCTTGGAGATCGATATTTGCTATCCATTCGATCCTTTTCAGAACTTTTTGGGGGTTAACACAATATTCTGTCCTTATTTTATAATACAGGACGAGCATAAAGTCTTTCGCTGATTCAAAATATTTATTACACAACAACTATAATAGGTACAGACATGCGGTTATCTGCAAATTTTATCTCAGCTCAAAACGTTTTCTACTTGTCCGTGCACTTCAGCTTTGCTCCATCTGTTGACTGAAGAACGTCTAGGCGACACTTGATTTCTTGTCATATGTTCTCTGACATCTATTTAGCCATCATCGCTAAAACATCGGTTATCCTCGTTTTGAAAGTATCAGGAAATGATGGAGGAAACATTTTGTCCTTATATATATACTGTCCAAAAAAAAAAAAAGAGAAACGCACAGCTCATATAAGCTTCATTTAAAAAAAATATGTTATGATAAATATCTCAAACCAAACCAAAAACTGTCACCAAGATGTCAGGTCCATGATTTAGCGTGAATTTTGCTATTCTCGGGTATAGTCAGAACGCAGTAGCTGCCCTTGCTAATCACGCATTTTTTTTTTACCATAACTCACGTTGCGTTTATTGAAAAGCCGTGATTTTTGTGGTGAAGCCAACTCACTTCCTACGCAAATGAAACCCTATAAAAGGATTAGGTTACACAAATAAATTCAGTTAATTTTCAAGCAGACAATTATGGCGTGTCTATCGCAAAATTTACGAAACAGTGCTATTGGTCGCCTGCAAGCAGGCGAAAGTCCAAGTCAGGTTGCCAGGCATTTAAACGTGCAGCAGAGTACCATCAGTCGACTTTGGCACAGTTTCCAAGCCACTGACTCAGCTGAAGACCGGCACCGCAATGGACGACCCAGGGTGACAACGCAGCTGATGATCGGTTTATTCTGGTTCATCACCTCAGAAACAGGTTTACAACAGCTTCCTCAATTGCCCAGTCATTGCTTACAGGACGTCGTGTGTCTGATCGAACTGTCCGGAACAGACTGCATGAAGCTAGACTGGTGGCAAGACGACCTCACCGAGGTCCTGTCTTAACGAGACACCATCGCCAAAATCGACTTGTCTGGGCCACCAGCATCGGCCCTGGACAACTGACAATCAATGGAGACGTGTCTCGTTTAGTGACTAATCTTTCTTTTTGTTGCACCGCCGTGATATGCGGAGAAGGGTCTACCGTAGGCCAAATGAACGTTTTGCCCAAAATTGCGCTGATGAAGCTCCGCCGCACGGTGGTGGAGGAGTAATGATACGGGGAATGATCAATTTCAACGGAAGGAGTTCATTGGTGCAGACTGAAGGAGGCTTGAATGCGCAACGATACGTCAGTGAAATTCTTCGACCCCACGTCCTTCCATTTTTGGCTGCGCAAAGGTCTGTGTTTCAACAGGACAACGCCAGACCCCATTCTGCAAGGATCACCACACAGTTCCTGACTGCCAACAACATTCTCACCCTTCCCCGGCCATCCCTGTCTCCAGATATGAATCCCATCGAGCATCTATGGGATGAGCTACAAAGATGTGTTTGTTGCCGAAACGTTTCTCCAGCCAATCGTCGTGATCTGTGGCAGCCACTCCAGGAAGAGTGGACAGCCATCCCACAAGCGTACATCAGACATCTGATCGCATCTATTCCCAGGAGACTCCAGTCGCTGATCGATGCAAGCGGAGGCCACACACAATACTAACCTGAGAACCCCTGGGACTAATAAATTCTCGTAACACAGATGCAATAAACTGTCATGTGAGTGTTTAAACCCTTAGGTATTATTGTGTGCAATTTGAACATTTTATTCATTCAATTTAAAAAGCTACAAAATATAAAAGTTATGGCTAAAATTGGATCATCAGTAGTTATGTGGGTTTTTTTTACAGTATACTAGTTTTCTAGCTAATGTCTTAGTACCGTACCAGTATATATTTCGAACTTAAATTCTCAGACTCTAAATGTACAGGTACACAGACAATACAACAGTCTGAAGACCACTGACACCCGGATTTTATGGAATCAAATAAACTACGTATCTATTGTGAAAAGAATGGGCGGTGATTAGTGAGGATGAAGAATATTGATTGTAATAAATAAACAGACCACTCCTAACCTTGACGAGAGCTTGTTCGCCATATAAGGAAGGAGTGGGCTACACTACACTCATACTCACACCAACCGCCAGACATACAGCATGAATGAACGTAAATGCCAACTTACATCCTCACAAGAAGCCTTTCCGTGGATCCGTAAGAAAATAACAGAAGTATCGGACCTTATAAGTCCTACAATGCTTCAAAAGAACTATTTTTACATTATTCAGTTACAAGTAAGCATACCTGGATCCATGGAAGGAAAACTCAACTCACCTTCCATCATAAATTTATACACGATTTCCTAGAACAGTTTCTAACCCATAATGATATCAAATCTCTCAACTATCTATCAAAAATCTCACTCAATATAATCACATAACTCAATCACTAATCACAAGCCTGTCACTATGATTCTCACACTTGTCACTATGATTCTCACACTTCTATCTTCTATCCTAATCCCACATTCTAATCTCCGTCTAAACATAATAATCCTCCTACGTAAAAGTTCAGCGCTTAAATATCATCAATTTCTACTTTCCTTTTTTCGTGAACATTCGTCCACGAGAAAGTCTAAACCTCATGAAAGTCGCCTGTTTAAATCTTGGACTAGTCTCTGAAAAACAACCTAATTTTAGCTAGCCATAAAAAAAAAACAAAAGCACAAAAACCAAGTTAAGACTATTCAATTCAAATGTAATATCCACCCTCATTTATGCATGCGAAAGCTGGAAAACAACTAAAGAAATAGAAAAGAAATTAGACTCTTTTGAAAACAAATGCCTAAGGAAAATACTCGGCATCAAGTGGAATGAATTCAAGAACAATGCAGAGATAAGACAGATGACTGAACAACAACCAGTCTCACGGGTGATCAGGAAAAGGAGATGGACATATGTTGGCCACTTGATGAGAAGAAATGAGCAGAGAATCCCAAAACAAGCTATCAAGTGGAACACAACAGGCCGAAGAAAAAGGGGCAGACCGCGTGAAACTCTGAAGAGAACATTATTAAGAGAGGCCAAGTTAACAGGCATAAAATCCTTTGATGAGGTTGAAAGACTCGCCGAAGACAGGAAAAATTGGCGAACTACTTTGCGAGCCCTATGTGACGTCTAACGGCATGGGAAGGATATAAGATATAAGATAAGATAAAAAAAAAAACAAGTCTAGAGAAAGTTCAATCAAAATCTCGGGATTTCAATGTCCAAAAATGACCTTCAGTGAAAAACTGACTGGAGATTCCAAATTTAACTTTTAATAAAAAACATGTCAGGATAAAGTTCGCTACTCCCTGAGATTTTCCAAGGTCTTAAATAAGATTTAGTAAAAAAAACATTTCAAGGTAAAGTTCATCAAACATGATCATAAATCTCGGGATTTTTAAAGTGTCAAAACTGACCTTTAATCGAACCATAACTACATCAATCAAGGGAGTTAAAATTTGGACACATTACTTTTATCATGGATTATATCACTTATATGAGAATAAAAAACAGAATTAAGGATTTCTGTTACACTTAGTATATCCCATTAACAAACAAAAAAAATCAAGAAGGATTATGTGTTCATAGTGGTGGATCATCTCTTTCAGTCTGTTCATGATACCACAAACACACGGTGCTTTCACTTTCATACCATTAGATGTAATTTTAGTACTACAAAATACACCGCTACAGTACACAATATATATCATATATAATAATCTACATACGAGCATGTACCAAAAGGTTATTGGCCTAACCAAGAAGGAAATTACCTATATCCATGAAACTTGCATGCTTTTCTCCACATTCACCCCAATACATTTGGTACATTGTTTCTCAAGTTTATTTAACCTTTCAAAATTTTTTTAAAATCTGATATCTGATCACTGAAATACAGCTCTGTTGCCGTGCTGCTATTATCTCCGTATTGTTGGAAACTGTCTTCCTTTCAAACACTAGGAAACAAGAAATACTCAGATGGAGCAAGATCTAGTCAGAGTATGGATGATCTATTCTTCAAAATACCAAACACCTTGAGAGCAGGTGCATTGTCTTGTAAAAAGAAAAACACCCTTCCGCAGTTTCCCTTGTTATTTTTCTTTCAATTCATCCTTTAACTGGCATAGCAAGTTACAGTAGTATTCTGCATTAAGTGTTTGGCCCTTTAGAAGAAAGTCAGTCATCAATATATCTTCCTTATCCTGCAAAAGAGTGGTTATCACCTTTCCCACTAACTTTTGGGTCTTGAGTTTCTTCAAATGGCGTGTGGAGTACTTGAGTGCAGCAGCCACTCCAAGGACTTTTGTCTTGTCATAGGATCATAATGGTGTAACTATGTTTCATCAACAATATCGACTCTTTCCAAAAAGTTATCATTATGTGGCTCAAATTTCTTAAAAACAAACCTGGATGTGTCTTTCCAAAAAGTTATCATTAGGTGGCTCAAATTTCTTAAAAACAAACCTGGATGTGTCTTTCCAAAAAGTTATTATTAGGTGGCTCAAATTTCTTAAAAACAAACCTGGATGTGTCCACTCAATTTCACTTCTCCCCGGCATTCACTCGGGCACCCAGATAGCCAACAGTTTCTGTATACTCAAATGCTCATGAATTATAATCCCAGCGTGGTCCTAAAGTGATTTAATACAGTGATGTATGTTTATCTTGGCTTTACTTTAAAAGCTTAAAAATAGTAGACACAGCACTTTAGACGTAAGGGAAAGAAAAATGACAAGAGACTTACCTGGGAACTGAACCAGCATGGGGAGCAGCCCTTTAGTCACGAGAAACAGTGCACTATCCACTCGGCCATCTAACACCTCCAATTGAGTCCCAGGTAACTATCTTGTAAATTTTCTTTCATTCACGTCTAAAATGGTGTCTACTATTTTTTTTATCCTAACCACACAACACAGTGCCAGATCACTTTACTGTGCAAAAGCTTGTTGTTTCTGGATATCTATAATATCTCAGCAATTGTTTTAGCTAAAACATTTTGATCTGCTGAAATCAGGACATGAAGATGATCAACAATTTCTGGAGTAGACACTGCTGAAGGCCTTCCAGATCTTGCTGTATTTTAGGTCTCCAAATCTCCACGCTTGAAATTAGCACATCATTTCTTCACAACAGAGGATGATAGGCACTCGACACTCTATGTATGCAGCATATACTTGGCACTCTATGTATGCAGTATATACTTGACACTATGTATGCAGCATACACTTGACACTCTATGTATGCAGGATAGACTCATGGATTTCCTGTGAAGTTCTGTTCTGTTGGAACAGGAACTTGATGATGACCCGGAGTTCCACGCCTGAAAATTCCACCCCCTTCGTTGACATGGTTCTTTCATCGATCTAGAAAAAAAAAGTAAAAAAAAAATTAGCGCTGTGATCCTCCAAACTGGCACTTTACATTATAAAACAAAACTCTTTTCACTACACTGACTAAACTGCCCTCAAATTTTGGGACGGAGGCAAAACCACCCCCACCCCTTCCATCTCCTCCCCTCGTACGTAATGCCACAGTGTTCATGTTTCTGTCTAGCATAGTTTTTAAGTTAAAGGCTTTTTTTTCAATCAAGGAAGGATTTTATGATCACACTGTATGTTTTCTAACACAGGTCTTTAACATGTCCCCGAATTTGAATTTATGTACTCAAATGTTGTGCCACTGACTATTGCTTTATTCCTGCAATAAATCTCGTTCAGTTTCTTTCACTATTGTATCCAACAGTTTCTTCAGCAGCTACTTTTTTTCCAGCTTCGGCCAAAAACAGTTAACATCGCCGGTTGTTCACATTGTAGCCTTCAGCTCGTATACATAGGTTTTTGAACAAAGCTCTCATTATTTGGCACTGTGAAAGGGACAAGCAAAATCTGGGGCGACTGTATACACTTATTAAACTCTGTTTTCTTGATCTGTATTGGGTCATTTTGTTCTCTACACTTATTTTATTCCCGGTACAAACGTTAAACTAGCGTCTGATCGATAAGGGAAAGGTGTCCCAGTTATGTAAATACAAGCGTACACTATAGTTAAATTATTATACTGAATGAAACCTCCACCTGAATGAGTTTCAACCGCTACTTCACTTCAGAAACGTGTAACTTATACCATAAAAACACACGAGAGAGAATATATATATATAGTGCCTCACCTGATTATCCATGTCGTAGTACTCTACATCTGTTGATGCTGGATTTCCCTAGCACCAACAAATCATAGTAAGAACCGCACTCTGGTACAAGGATTATGAAAACCTGCTAGGAATCACCGACCACTTTATTTCTGACTGTACACGCTGGTCCACATCACGGAATGAAACCTACCAGCGCTGAACGACACGACTCCGTGTCAATGAATGGGTCCAAGCATCCATAAAAAAAAGACTGGGACATTTGAAGAAATTCGCCAGTCAAGAGTAGCACGCCTTTTGACGACTGAATTCAGACTTGTGTCTTTAATGTAACCTGCATCGATTTAAATATGTTCTATGACTTTCATTCTTTTTCGAAAGAGAGATTTTTTTTTTTTTGGGGGGGGGGGGGGGGGGGGGAGAATGATCAGCTACGCAAATTATGAGAAACGTTTACTTTGATGAATAAATTCAGTTATGACACTGCTAGTTAAAGTTTCATTTTTTATTCTTATAAACACTTTCAAACAAGTACAACTTTTTTTTAAAAAGTCAAATAATAATGTATTGCGCGAAACAAACTTACTGAACTAAAAACCTGAAATGTTTTACGTTCACTGCAGCGAATGGCCCCCAACAGCGAGGTCTGAACACATTGCAGGCACTAGCAAACATCAACAGAAAGCCTGGAAAACAGGACTGCGGTGAAAGGCAACATAGAACGGTCTTGCAACATAGTATGAGAGAGTCAACAATGAATGCAGGAGAGATCGGGAAAAAAAGAGTGTTGGGGACGTGATATCCTCCGAAGTGGTAAGGGATACTGATGATGATGTTAACATACAAGTACAAAGGAATAATGATCCTATTATTTCTTTCTTTCTCTCTCTCTCTCTCTCTGTATCGATCAATCAATCTACCTTCCCTCTTATGTGTATGTGCAAGCAAAATGAGTGTAAGTTTCATTTCTAATTAGCGGTTCTAAGGACTATTATAGCCAGAAGTGGGGTGGGGGGGATACGCTCTCCACTCCAATGAAATGTCTCCAAGGCGTGCGTCTCAAATAGCCTCTGACAGTCAAGTCCAGCTCCTGGCATTCTCGTGACGGAACTGTTTAAACTGACAGGGAGAAGGGGCGAAGGCGAATATCTGGCGCCTGAAAACCAGACTTTTCGGGTAGATGAGAGTCTTATTTGTAGCTCATCTACCGCTGCTGGCGAGATTCTTCAGCTGCCGTGCGTGGAGTGGGGCTCCTTCCGGCCAGTGAAGAATGGTGCGAATGGGGTTGCCGCGTGGCGCCACTATGGAAAAAGTGAAATAAAGGATTATGTGAAGTAATCAGTAGTCTCGAAGTCAGGACTGGTCCAATCACGGCACCTCTGCTCTGGAGGTCGGCCACGTCCTATGTGCACTCATACCGGGCGAACTACCTGAACTAGCTTAACCCAGGGGTTAATACACTGCTGGCGAGATTCTTCGGATGCCACGCGTGGAGTAAAACGCCTTCTGGCCAATGAAGAAAATGCGAAAAAGCAATTAGGGTTGCCGTGCGGCGCCGATGTGAAAAGGTGATGGAAAGAATAAAGTGAAGCTTAGTCGGCATGTCCAGTAGCCTCGCGGCGAGAGCTACTCATACCACGGCACCTCTGCTCTAGAGGCCGCCCACGTCTGATATATATCCATTCTGGTGAAATAGGCCTAAACTGGCTTAAACCAGGGGTGAAACTTGATGGCTATGCATGTCACGGTACCTCCGCTCTAGAGAACGGTCACATCCTAAACACCCCCAAACTGGGATAATATGCCTAAACCGGCTCAACCCAGGGGTGAAATTTACTAGTGGCGAGGATTCGTCCTCCTGGACAAAAGCTCCGTCACAACTAGGAAAGGGAGTGGACACGATCACAAAATGCTGAAGTCGGAGACACTGGACCAGTGCAGTCTAGATAGGCAACCACCTCTCACCCGGTGAGGATGTTTGCGTATCCTAATCACGCTGAGATTTTCCGGTGAGAAAGTCCAACTCCAGCCTGGATGGGCAACTACCTCTCACTCAGTGGGGTTATACTGATATCCAAAACACGTCGAGGTTTTCCGGTGAGAAAGTCCAAACTCTAGATTAAACTGGTGCAACGAAAATCACGGTGTCAGGCATTCCCGCTTCTGAGACCAACCGAGAATACAGGCTCAAGCCCTGCGATACTCTGAACCTCTTGTTGTCTTCTCGGGGATCTCGTGTGGTCCTTTCGGAGACCACAGTACCTATCGAGGACCACAGGAGTAAATTCAGTAGGATTACGGGGCGATCTTGGTGGCAGAAGCGAACGAAGAAGAAGAAGATGATGATGATGATTTCTAATTAGCTGGAATGTCTCTTAAATGCACAGTCTGTCCTAACCGATAGTTATTCTGTCTTCAGTGTAGGCGTCATGACTTCATTTTATCCAATGTTCTAGTATTTTTGCCATATCAAATCTACAGTCCTGCGGTCATGATGAAGTTCAAAATTCAACTGAGGTCCGTCTCAGAATTTACCACAGAATCCAACAGAGAATTATCGCTGACTGTTACCACAAGCAGGAGATGTTTTTTTGTGACATAGTTATATACTGATAAGATAACAATATCATGAGGACGAAAAACGCAGGGGAGAGGGGAAGGGTGAGTGGGCGTTTATTTATTCTAATGTATAACACCAGGTATAAACTGTCAACAGATCTAGTTTCTATATAGGTCGCCAAGCTAGCGTACAATTTAAAACCCTGTTTCAATGCGATAGTGTATGAGACGTAGACCTACGACTTCACAGCAACATAAGATGTAAGTTAAAAACTGAAAAAAAAAACAGGCAAAGGCTGTTCAGGAGAGAACTGAAAACGACAAACATGGTGGTTTTCTAACTCTGAGGTTGGAACAGTGAAGATGGACTTTTGCAGGTACTTGAATCTATTTTTAAAAATAATGGCGCTCTAAAACTGCGGAAGAAAAAAAAAAGTGGAAATACAGAAGAATGAAACGTATTTCATGTGCATAAAAGAAGACAATTACAGAGATACTCCAACAAACTGAAACTTAAAACCAAGTTTATATAAGAGCAAGCGCTGGACTGAAAAAACCAAATAGAGAAGCATGGGTAACAGAAAAAACATGGAAGTACATACATGAAAAACATGCAGCCAAATTAAACATGTTGAATGTAAAGATAGATGTTGGAAAAGATCTGGCGAAAGCAACATACAAAAAAAAAAATAGACAAGAAAGTAAAAAGTTCAGCTAGAAGGGATAAAAGAGAATACATAGACAATATAGCAAAAGAGGCAGAAAACAGCAAAAGCGTGAGACAGTAAAACTTTATATAATATACAAAAGAGGCTAACAGGTACTATTACATCTAAAGAAAGACCAATCCTTAGCAAAACTGGAGCCCTATTAACATCAAGTAAAGACCAAAAGCAAAGATGAGCTGAGCACTTCCAAGAAATACTTAATCGACCACACCCAAAAGAATTGATAAATTCTGAAACCGACTTACCAACCCCACAATTAAATGTCTAGATGAAATTACATTGCACGAAAATGAAACAGCAGTGAATTTAATGGCTAACAACAAAGCTGCAGGTGAAGATGAAATAACACCCGAAATGTTAAACGCTATCAATGGTGGCAACATGAGACAACTAGAGAAAATGTTTAATAAGATTTGGAAAAAATGAAAAGGTCCCTTCTAATTGGAAAAAATGAATCATTGTTAAAATACAAAAAAAAAGACAATCTTAGTGACTGTAACAATTGGAGAGAAGTAACCTTAGTATCAGTTGTGTCAAAAATATTTTGCAAGGTCATTTTGAATAGACTTAAAGATATGGTGGATACCACAATGAGAGAAGAACAAGCAGGATTTCGAAAAGGGAGAAGCTATCTCGACCAGATCTTTACTCTAAGAATAATACTTGAAGAACATATTGAAAAGCAGAAACCATTAATACTGAACTTCATGGACTTTAAAAAGGCATTTGATAGCATACACAGATATTCATTATGGAGAATTTTAAGTGTACATGGAATACCATCTAAAACTGTCAATATCATTAAGGACCTCTACAATGGATACGTTTGTGCAGTCAAACCTGAAGAAGTGATGAGCGAATAGTTCCAGATTCAAACAGGCGTGAAACAAGGATGTATACTGTTTCCTTTGCTTTTTGGAATTGCAATAGACTTTATGATGAAAAAATACTGCACAGGTAACACATGTATTGATTGGGTACATGGGACCCAAATAGATTATCTTGATTTTGCTGATGACATAACTCTTATCAGTAACAATGTGACTTCCACGCAAGAAAAAAACAGATATCCTATCTTCACTGGCTAGCAAAACAGGACTTGAAATTAACAAGGACAAAACAAAAATAATGAAATTTCCCAATAATCAAAATGGAAAAATACACGTAGAAGGGGCAGATGTTGAAGAAGTCAGTCAATTTGCATACCTTCGCAGCTACATAGATCAGGATGGTGACACCAGAAAGGACGTTAGAATTCCAAAAGCAGCATCGACCTTCAAGAATCTTGAGAACATATGGAATTCAAAAGTTATAAGCACAAAAACCAAGTTAAGACTATTCAATTCAAATGTAATATCCACCCTCATTTATGCATGCGAAAGCTGGAAAACAACTAAAGAAATAGAAAAGAAATTAAACTCTCTTGAAAACAACTACCTAAGGAAAATACTCGGTATCAAGTGGAACGAATTCAAGAGCAATGCAGACATAAGACAGATGACTTAACAACAACCAATCTCATGGGTGATCAGGAAAATGTGACAGACATATTTTGGTCACGTAATGAGAAGAAACGATCAGAGAATCCCAAAACAAGCTATCAAATGGAACACAACAGACCGAAGAAAAAGAGGCAGACCACGTGAAACTCTAAAGAGGACACTGTTAAGTGAGACCAAATTAATAGGCATAAAATACCTTGATGAGGTTAAAAAGCTGATGAAAATAGGAAAAACTGGCGAACTACCCTGCGACCCTATGTGACGTTTAACTGCACGGCAAAGATATAAGATATATAAAACAACCAGATATTAATTACAGCGTCGTGACGTTAACATGAGGGATGATGACACATTTAAAACCACACAGTGTGTGAAAAACTAAATTAAAAAAAGAGCAAGAGGACGTCGAATGTACTTCTTCGTTTTTTGCTCTCAGAAAGGCGTTTGTTCTGTTGCGACGTACTTATGCATCTTTTCGGCCCAACACATCCAACTTTGGCTCTATGCATTTTTAGGCTTTCCTCTGCGATTCCTATTTACTTGGCCATTCCACTATCTGTTTCCAGG
Source organism: Achatina immaculata (assembly GCA_009760885.1). Taxonomy (NCBI): domain Eukaryota; kingdom Metazoa; phylum Mollusca; class Gastropoda; order Stylommatophora; family Achatinidae; genus Lissachatina; species Lissachatina immaculata. Next base: position 98,184,742 of record CM019691.1, read on the forward strand.
AGCACCACGGGAAAGTAGAACAGGGTCTTGGTCAGCTATGATTCACCAACCCTGACGAGCGCAGTCAGCTATGGATCGCTCACTGCTGCTTGAGTTGTCGCCCCTGTCCAAGGTACAAATGCGTGAACAACATGGTGTGATTAACCAGGAAGCTGCTTACACAGGTCACCTTGACAGTATGAGACAGAGCAGGACAGAGATCCTAGTTAATGTTCCCTGTCGAAATGGATGATGATGATGATGATGATGATCTTAACCACGAATAGTAACAATAACAAGACATCTATAAATATACCAGAAACGAGGCAAGGGCAGAACGTATATACGTCAGCTTAGAAGAGAATCTGCGCAGAGGTCATGACAAAAATGATAGGTATTCGACAGTGCATACTATGCAGATGAGAACACAGTGGTTAGCTTCTGTGCAGTAAAAATAACAAGGGCTGGGGCTGTGCCCGAAATCTGGTTGATGGCGATCGCACCGCTAACGAATGCCTCGCTTCAAGCAGCCGGGAATTCAAATAAATAGCTCCGGATTTCTTAGTGTCCAAGTGCCCTTGATAAGACTCCATGTACTTTTATTACCAGAACCAGTTTTACCGCAGTCGTCATTTCTCTTATTTCTCATAAAGTAATTTTTAGGAACTTGTATATACTACAGAACAAGCTATTATCTTAGTAACAACAATTATATTCCTAATTCCAACATCCCATGAACGGCCATGAGGAAAGGGAATCTAACAGTAAGTAAATGATCAGTTCTTGAATTACACGAACACAAAACGGACCGTTCTGAACAGTGAATAAACGAAGGTCATCATAGTTAATGGGCTGCTGTGTTACTGCAGCTTGGCCAAAAATGTTCATATCGGCATGTTCCCAAAAAGAAGCAGATAATATGTTTACAACAAAAGTAAAATAGATATCAACCTGTTTCCAAAACAAGTACTGTAGATATTATAAAAGAGATAACAACTGCAGTAAAACTGGTTCCAGCAGTACAGGTAGATACAGGTGTATGGTTCAGTTTTAACAAAGCGATAGAGAGAGTGAGAAAAAAAACATAAATAATGAAATATATACAACATCCAATATTTCGGCGTGAGCTTTTCTCAAGGATTACATAAAAAAAACAAGCACAACATAAAATAAAAGAAGAAAATGAAAATCTTAACTTTGTGGCATCCCTCCTTGTACCAATCGGATGTTAGCGGTGGTGAAAGGGAAAGCGCGCGTGTGTGTGTGGGGGGGGGGAGGGGGGAATCAGGAGGCAATAACTACCTCTAGGCCGTTCTTGAAGGACGTTTTATTGAAATACTGATTGCTTTGTTGATTTTTTATTGTTTTCTCTCTCTCTCTCTCTCTCTCTCTCTCTCTCCCCCCCCCCCCCCCCCCCGATCGTTGTAGCTTCTACATAACGGCACTTTCACAGAAATTTAAATCTCTGGAAAATCCAAAAGGGAATGAAATCAAGGAGAAAATATCCTGATGGACTAATTAGGCAGTATTTTTTTTAATACATAAAATATGATCATAAATACCGAAGAGCAAACAAAATGAGAAGAATCACGATTATCAGAGTCAATCGCCAGGACACCTGATGATGATGGACATTTATTTTCAACCACATACACTTCATGAAACCATTTTTTTAAAAAGTATCACAGTTTTATCCTGGACAAAGTTTGGATTAAGTAAAATATAAACTCCCCTTACATCCCTTACTCTTATCCAGAGATAACATCAGAAATGTTTGGAATTTGCCCCACATTTGGTTAAAGAAAGCTGTCGTGTAAGATTTTTCTCCCTTTGTTTCTTTATACGGCTGGTACATCATTAAAATAAAATTATATCAGTTCTCAGGGAGTCTGAATGGCATAGAGGTTAGTGCACTAGTCTCTCAAGGCGAAGATTGGGTTCGAAACTGAGTGGACACGCCGCAGTCGCCCAGCTGTAGAAATGATTACCCGAGTTCTTCTGAAAGAAAAGCGGCCAGGCGTGATCCTGACCACATCACCCTCTAGAATGCTGACAGGTCAAGGAAAATATGGGCACTAAAACCATATCCCTGTGTGCCTCTAAGGCATGACAGATTTACCTTTACCTACTTTACTTATACTAGTTTTTATTAGTTATATTGTTAAAAGAAAATTATACGAATTTTTATTAGTTATAATGTTTTTTAAAGTCACATTTGTTTATTTATGCATTTGTTTTTAATGAACTGGAGATGGTTTGTTTTTTCATAAACAGATTCACATTGCCGGAATATGATCTACCCTAATGCAGCTTTACTTAACTTTAGCATTGCAGCTGATTTCATGCAAATCAAATTATGAAACAACACTGAAAAATGAATATCAATCAGAAACTGACAAAAAAAACGCAGTACCTGACCTATTAGATATACACAAGAATAGAGGAAATAAGTACAAAAAAAGTTAAGAATAAAGTTTTGACATAAATCAGCAGAACGAACAAAAGTAATAAATTATCAATGTGTCGGCTAAAGACAAAACATTCAAACAAGTTCAGAATAGAATATAATTGTACGACCAGTATATAGGTAATATGTATGAACGGCACTAGTTATGTATACGACTTTTGAACTATACAAGTGATGTACTGTTTTAAAATTAACTGATATACGTGACTTAAATCAATTGCTCCGGTGATGTACACTTCATGACTTGCACTAATGATGCACACTGACTAAATTGCACTAGTGATGTAGACTTAATGACTTGCATTAATGATGTACACTGACTAAATTGCACTGGTGATGTAGACTTAATGACTTGCATTAATGATGTACACTGACTAAATTGCACTGGTGACGTACACGACTTCCGTGAACTGGACTAATGATGTACAGTTCATAAATTGCGCTGGTGATGTACACGACTTCCGTGAACTGGACTAATGATGTACACTTCATAAATTGCACTGGTGATGTAGACTTAATGACTTGCATTAATGATGTACACTGACTAAATTGCACTGGTGATGTACACGACTTCCGTGAACTGGACTAATGATGTACACTTCATAAATTGCGCTGGTGATGTATATGCAAGTCCATAATCTCTAAAGCTGTCACTTATGTTTGACTTATCTTCCTTTCCAAGTCATGTCTGTTGAAACGCGTTTATATTCTCAGCCGCAGATTGCTTTTCCACTGCAGTTTACTCCCACGTTTGTCCTGGGTCCCATTTTGCTGGATTAATACAATCTTTTAGCTATTAAACATGTGTGCCACTAAAGCTGGTGAATCTGCATCTTATGAAATTGCTGTGTGTTTTTTTTTTTAGCCTATTCCTCGCCTCTTCTTTTCCTGCAGCCTAAAAACGGTTTTAGTTCTTAACACTTTTGTTTTTAATCCGTGTTCAACTAAGGATGTTTTCAAACGGTTAATGTGTCAGCAATCGTACACGGCCATATCTATTCAACTACATGGTTTGTGAGGGGCTCTTGATGAACTCTAAATCAACACAGAACTAGTGTCGTCAGGTTCTGTACACTGTTGGCTAAACTAATGAGAGATGCGACCACCTGGTAACTTGTATAGAATGTAGTGATGGTGATCTCGGCGCTATCGTGTATGATGACTTATATGTGACATTTATTCTTTTCGTTACAACCGTATTTTCTTCTCCAAATAACAGGTACATTAAGCATGCTGTGTCGCATTATGCATGCATGTAATCCAGGTAAAACTAAAGCTGTAGCCATTTAAATCAAACTCACCTGTCGCAACTTACCACACTCATCCTCGTTCGCGTCTGCTGCTCTCTGGTTTGTTTGCGCGGAATCTAATACAACAAGTGGACGGCAGAGCTAGCAGTTAAAAAACACCTGGATGGCGGTAGTTTCCTGTATGTAGTAATTCACAGAGACCCGACAATGTGGGAGAACTCTACAAAGTTGGAGTAAAATTAAGAGAGAGAGAGAGAGAAGGGAGGGAGGGAGGGAGAGAGAGGGAGAAAGAGAAAGAAGATAATGTTTTGTAGAGAAAGAATAAGAAACAGTTTACTGTAGTCTTGTTATACGGGCACGATTTTTTTTTTCAATGCAAGAAAAAGATCCAATACGATTGCGGCTTGCGGCGTTTTGACATTTCGAGAGTTTCACAGTACGCGGTTACAAAACATACACAAATACGCATAAACTCAAGATTTACTTTTTTTTTAAAGGAAAGAAACAAAAAAAAGTTACTATCAACAAAGTGGACTTTGAAGTGCATCTATGGCAAAATAGTGTAGGAATTTTTAGTTTTAATCAACTAAAATGTTGTCTGACTCTTTACATTTTGCTCCATTTGACATGTACCGCCTTTTTGTACAACATAAATCGGTTCTGTTTTATACAAAATAACAGGGTTTAGTTCTAAACCTTCACGAATCAGTCAGTCAGTCATCTGCATGTCCTTTGCAGAACTTTGCCTCCCTAACAGCTCTCATCTAGATCTCAAGGTTTTAAGCAAAATGCACTGCTGATGATGCATCCATTTGCAGATTATCATCGATGTCCTTCAGCCATCTTCGCCTTGGTCTTCCTCTCTTTCTTTTTCCCAATATGTACCCTTCCAAAACGGTCTTCTCTAGTTTATCATGACGTTTAATGTGTCCAAAATATTTAAGTTTTCTCTTTATTACCCAGACTTCTTCAATATTAAGTTCTTGTAGTATGGATATATTTGTTATTTTTTGTGTCAATGATATTTGAAGATTTCTTCTGTAGCATTTACATTCAAAGGCATTTATGTGTTTCTCAGCTTTTTTTCACGAATCAGGTTAAGGATTTTATTTATTTTTTTCACTTTCCGCCAGACCAGTAAGTTAATTGAGAAAATACCTTACACACGCCCTTTTTGTTCGTTTTCTTTTCTTGCTTCACTGATTCCATTCCACCCACAACATTGTCTCGACTGTATCCATTTCGTTTCTTTACTCGTATTTTATATTTCCAAATTCCTTTTGTATTTCCAAATTCCCGTACACTTTCTTAGATGACTCTTCCAATGAAGAAGAGTTTGCAAACGAAAGTTTCTTTACTAAGGCGATCATCTACCTGTGCACCGAAGATGTGGATACAATCTAAGCTTTTCATAGACTTGTGTTAAAAGTCTTTTATTTGCTGTAAGACTTTTTTAAAAATAACAACTTTATGTCTGCTTTCATGTTAAATGAAACACACTTCGAGTTTTCCCTGAGTATTATAACTGGATGTCTTGGATCCTTTATCTAGCCGTGCTGTTAGAATCTGAATCGTTGGCTCGATACTTTTCAAAGCAAGATTATGCTACTCTCTATTCAATGTAAATTTTGTATGCGTAAGTTTCGTAACCCTGTAGGAAATTATTACCACTTTCTAAACTAAGCTTACATTTACTCAGTTTTCCTTGCTTCTTTGTATATTGTCCAGTTTAGTCATAGACTTTTGCCGTGCCTTTGTTTATTTACTAACTAGCTGATTACCCAGCATTGTCCGGGTATGTATTTATCCCGATCAATAAAGTTCTATTCATTTCCAGAAACTTCTAGACGGTTCTACACAGTTCTATTCATTTCCACAACATTCTAGAAGGTTCTACAGAGGTCCATTCACTTCCACAATCTTCTAGAAGGTTCCACAATGTTCTGTTCATTTCCACAACTTTCTAGAAGGTTCTACAGAGTCCAGACGGTTCTACAGAGTTCTATTCGTTCTATTTCATCAGGACTGTCACCAATCAGCTTAGAGACCCCGAACACTTTGCATTCAACATTAATCTCCGCCAATTTGGACATTTTATTTTTCACCACTTCTCACCCCCCCCCCATCCCGATGGAAGCTGAACTTGGACTTAAACAGCTTCGGGAGTGCCACTACTCATCTCAGCGACCCTGAAAACTATCGATTCAACACTAATATCGGTCGTTTTTGATTACCTTTATATGACACCCCCATGTCACCCCCATCCCTAGGCCGCTTCATGCGGATTTTACATCACTGATCTATCACAATGTTTAAATCTATCTGAAACTAACAACAATCTTCTGTTCCACATATAAAATGGGCAAGAACAGTGAAAAGTAGAAGGCATGCTTTCACTGAGCAACGAAATCTACTATATAATATAATAAAAAGCTAATATAAACATAAGGAAAATACAAATTTAAAATTATGAACTGTAAATTCGTGTAAAAATATAAAACTCTTCACAGAAATAAAAAAGTATTACAATAATTAGTGTATAAGTATACAACTATACACGAAGCACTGCAGTAAAGCTATGATACCAGAATGTATAAAATAGGAAAAAAGTAGGAGCAGCTTTATTACTTAACGATTACAAAGTTGTGACGTTTCGGCGTGAGCCTTAATCATACAAAAACATACAAGACGAAGAAATAGAGAGAGGAGATAAAGTATAGATTCACATGAATACTATTTTAAAAAATTTTGTTTTTAAAAGAGTACTTAGCTGTAAATTGCAAGGTGTGGCTTGTCCGGCGGTGTGTGTCAGGAATAGATCTAGTGGGACGTGGAGACTGTTTAAATAGAGACCTGTGACATGTGGTCAGTGGGTTGTAACTGGGGGTGGTGGATGGGGAACCGGGGAAGGGAGAGAGAGTGACGAAATACCGACCTAGCTAGGAGAAATTGAAACAGATGATTGGGGAAGAGGGGTTGCAGAGAAAATAGCGGGGTTGCAGAGTGATGCTGTGAGGAAGTTTGAAAAGTAAGCGGGGTTGCAGAGTGATGCTGTGAGGAAGTTTGAAAAGTAAGAAGGGGTGGATTTAGTGGAGAGGTACTATAATGATTGAAGAAGATGATGTTACGTGTAACTAAACAGCGAGTTTAACCCATGTGGTTCCAGCGTCCCATAATTTTGAATGCAGCGGTTCTCAAGTGCCAGGCGGCTTGTGTCATCTGCGTGACATTGTTTAATAGCTGTTACCAGAAAATCAGATTTGCCTCTGTGGTTGGGGCATCACTCTGCAACCCCGCTTACTTTTCAAACTTCCTCACAGCATCACTCTGCAACCCCGCTATTTTCTCTGCAACCCCTCTTCTCTGCAACCCCTCTTCCCCAATCATGAGTCCAAGACCGGGCCATAATGATGTCTAAAACTCTCCAGAGTTCTACACAGTTCTACTCATTTCAACGCTATCCGACATGGTCCACAGGCATTGCATATAAATATAACGGGAGTTACATCCCTTCCATCACAGGGCTAGTTTTCGATTATTTTTACATGTTACCCCCTACCCCTAGGGGTGCTAGGGGTGTCTTACCCCCACCCCCACAGTATTTTTTTTCCACATTGTAAGTCATATGTGTACCAAGTTTGGTTGAAATTGCTCCAGGCATTCCAGAGTTATGCTGGAACATACATACATGCATACAGACACACCCACATCCATATATATATTACGTTTTGTCTTTGATACTTTCCATCATCTCAGTTAATTAACTACTATCCCCATTTTTTGTAAAGTTGGGTTTTATCACAGTCCTAGCATTAATGTTTCATTTTGCTCACAAGATGCTTATATAGTACAAAGTAAGTGAAATGAGACTTTCCTCATATTATAGCATGCTGAAGACAGGATATTGCATCCAAAGGTGGAGAGAACCCATTAAACTTCATACTGGGGTGAAACGGAAGTCAGTCTCAGCTCAACAAGGTCCACGAGTACAAAAGTAGGGGAAACACTGGATTAAGTGCAATGGAATTGGTAAGCATCAATTTCGCAGTAGCTGTAGAAGTGCTGCTTGCTAAGAACATCTTGTGCATAACAATATACAGATTTAGAATTTTCATAAGTGTGTTTTACTTGCTTGTAAATGATCTTATTACTGTCTCATATGTTTTTGATTATATGAAGCAGTCTGCTTGTTCTTAACTTCTACTCATGAAGTTATGTATGTTCTTGATTTGGACTATATTTCACTTTTTTGCATGCTTTCATAGGCTATCAATTAGTGTATAGCAGTCCATTTTAATAATATAAAGTATTTGTTTCTGTAGGTGTACTTTGAGCATTGAGTCTTGAGTCACAAATCTTAGTTCTGAAGATTCTTTTCTGCATTAAAAATTGGATCTTCCAGTAAAATATCTTCTTACATCTTACATCCTTCCCGTGCTGTCAAATGTCACATAGGGCTCGCATAGTTGTTTGCCACCAAGTTTTCCTGTTTTCAGCGAGTTTTTCAATTTCATCAAGGGATGTTATGCTTACTAAACTGGCTTCTCTTAACAATGTCCTCTTTAGAGTTTCACATGGTCGACCTCTTTTTCTTCGGCCTGTTTTGTTCCACTTGATAGCTTGTTTTGGTATTCTCTGATTGTTTCTTCTCATAACATGGCCTACATATGTCCATCTTCCTTTTCTGATCACCCATGAGATGGGTTGTTGTTTGCTCATCTGTCTTATTTCTGTGTAAAATATACAGAAACTATAATACCTCCACCCTTACAAACCTAGTGTCAGATTAAAACTGAAGAGGCGCTCTAGCCAAGTACCATAAGTAATGACCTCTTATAAACAGAGATGAACATGATATCATTGAAAACAATGACTGAAAAGAGAAGGTTGCAACAGACTGCCAACATTATGAAAATGACAAATTAATTCTTGCCATAAATAGCCTTTATGTGGATTCCACAGTGTAAAAAGAAGCATGGATGACCGAAAGAGACATAGAGACATACAGCAGAGAAAATGCTGGTAAATAAAAGGCTGACATGAGAGACAGCCAATAAGATAGCGAAGGTCCTACAAAAGTGGAAATCTCTTTCTACCAGCAGCCCCACGTGTCTTGGGCACTGAAAGGACAAGAGAGAAAGATAATACCTCCACTAAAACACACTCCACTCTACACAGTGCTTTTTTCACAGTCTGCCACAAGAAAAATTTAGCGTACATTTATTGGAAATACCAGCAACAGCAGCAGAAACAATGCTTTTATAGCAAGTCTGTGAAAGAAAGCTCAACATAAACAGTAAATTATATCATACTTTATTAAAGAAATAGTGAAGGCACAGGCAGAAACTGGCACAAATGAGGACTTATCACACAAATTAAGCACAGCAAAAAAAAAAAAAAAACAACCTGTTCTTAAATGTATCATATTGCAACACTGAACACATTAGTTTAAATAATATAAATACTATTATGTAATACAAGCACAACCATCGACAATTGAAAATTTCTTACAATATTTTTTTTTTCTTTTAAAGATGGCTGATTTCCTTTAAAGTTTAATTTCCGTTAAAGTTTAATAAAGCAAGCCATTTACTTTCTCAAATGATTGTTGCCTTCAAAAAGAATACGAAGAAACAATAATGAAAATATATCAAAACAAATACTGCTGAGCAGACTTATTTAAAATATCATGCGAGCAAACTACAGCACACTTGAAAGCAAATCATTATTAGCAGATACATAAACTAACAAGATAAGGTTTTAACATAACAAAAAAAAATACATGAAAGGTTCTTCTACAAACTGATAGCAAAACTGTTATAAACAATTTACAAAAAAAAAAAAAATAATAATAATAACAATGAATATATTTCAAGTTATACAACCCAAGAACACATGTTCACAAATGAAAACTCAATGTTTTTTTTTTTTAAAGAAGAATGGACCAGACCAGTAGTTCCCAACCTGTTTACATCCAGGGATCACTTTTCCCAACTACATTTAAGCTGCAGACCATCAGTTGTAATATGCTCCCGTAAACACTTAATTGTTTTCATTCAAGAGATGGCACTTAAAACCAAATCAATAGCGCAGTTGCAGACCAACTGATAATGTGCTGCATACCATATGGGTTGGGAACCACTGGACTAGGTGAAATTTGGTAATGAATCTGTACTAATTTGGCACAGACCTGGTTGTTACTAGAGGAGGAGTTCTGAAAGGCAGCAGTATGCAACTCTAGTCTGAAATGACTTTTCTTTAATTTCTCCATATTACAGTTGCAGCAGTATTTTCAACATTCAGTAAAATGACTACTATTTGTGCAATACTTTGAGTACGTAAATTTATTGTAATGACAGAATGTTTTAATATATAATATACATAGAGATCTGTAGGACCAGTGCTGAAGTATAGCTTAAAAAAATATAATATATATAAAAAGCTTTCTCAGAAAAGGATGATATAGCTGAAGCTAATATGTTGTGAGGGAAAAAAAAAATGGCTGTCAGAGTACATTATCAGTAGCTGCAGAAATTTCTGATTGCTTCAGTTCCAGCAAAGAGAGTGTATGCTAACACTACACTGGTGTTGTTGTACCCAGTGACAGAATAGTCAATGATAACATTATGACAGAAAAGGATTTTATGTGTGATAATACAGCTGAAATAGAGGACATGAAAAACAGGTAATATTAAAAAAAATTTTTTAAAAAAAATGGGTAAGAACAACTTTATTCTTTGTGCATATTTATTTATTTCATTTTATATATTTATAGCCAAAAATGTTTGTATGAAAAATAGTTGACTTTATGTTTTTCTTCCTCCATCAAAGGCATTTTGAAGCATAGAGAGCCAGAACTTTTAGTCTAGATTTCAATTCACCATTTGAAGCCTTCGTTGTTGCCATTTTATATATCTTTAAAATGTCCACCACCCTCATAGTCTTCTTCTTCTTCTTCTTCTTCTTCCATTTTACCTCATATATATATATATTTATATAAAATGTTGGGCTACATTCAAAAAGATCAAAATTTGTATATTCTGTATTATGAATTACATCGTCAAAACAAGCAATAATGTTTGTATACATAAGTTCAGCTACAGATACAAGCAAATATAAAATTATTCTACTTCTGAGAGTTATTTATGTTGTATGTACATATTCTTTGCTCTTCTATTTGAAATGGTTGTCATTATAAGTGACTATTCATTAATCTCAGCTGAAGTACAAGCATTGAAATGTGAGATATATGCCAGTTTCATTTGAAACACTAACATGTTTGTGAACACTGTCACAAAATACAGACTTCTTGGTACATGAAAATTCAAAGGCTAGAAATTTAAAATATTTATAAGGACATGAAGACATGTGGAAAAGAGCTACTGGTCAATGATGCACAAACTATAAATATAATGGTACACATAGAAATTATAATCCTTTCACTTCTACTTCTAGCAGCAAACATAAAAGAGCACAGAAAAATAAGAACATTATTTACAGAGTGTTTTGAAACGCTAGGAGAGTAATGAAAGCATCTATGAACATGTAGTCAGTTCTCATAAAGTGGTACGTCCATTAAAATTTTATTAGGAGGCATGACTGACTCAGCGGCTAAACATTTGGCTATGAACAGATGAGGAGAAAGGCTGCATCCCATGTCATGGGATATTCCCCCAGCCCTTGATATCATATCCTCTAGTATCTTCCAGTTGTTGAGATAAGACACTAGTCTCTGAGAACAGATTATCTTCTTGCACAATGAAGCATAAGCTTACTCTGTAAACATGCCTGTCAGTATATCAAGAGATAATGTGATATTCACATAAGAATCAAACCTATGTATATACACTATGCTCAAGCACCATCACTGACAACTGGTGCATACTAAAAACAAAAAAACTATTTGTATAGGCAAAGGAGGTGAACAAGATAAAACTAATATGTATAAATACATCAACTAAAACTGCCATTCCAAACACCGAAATAACTATGGTCCCAAGTAATATTTTTCAACATTTTGTGGCAAAATGAGAACATATAGTCCAAGATTTTGAACAAGCATCATCCTTGCCCTTCACTAAGCCTTGTAAATTTGACACTGACAAACTGAAGGTAATTTTATATGAAGTAAACAGTAAACAATTAACAACAGTAGGCTTACTGTTTAAAATGAATATGGAACAAATTTTATACGTTTTTGCTCAAGACATACCATGTTACATTAGATAACGTACGTCAGTGCTTCTTAACATTTGTAAGGCATGGCCCCATCCTTTCCCTACTGAGAACAATTTAAAAAAGCAAAGAAAACCAAAACTTTTAGAGGTTGCTGGTTATCATAACAATTAATATTATCAAAAACCAGTAAAATCAGCTGGATATTAATCAGGCCAGCAGGATAATGATGCTCAGTTTGCATGGATGGGAATCATCCTGTTTTGACTTTGGAACATCATTTGAGTATTTTGTTAACAGTGAATCTCGTATCAAATAAGGTAAAAAAGATTTCACATGAACATTCATGTTGATGTTTGTAAACTGTGTTTAATTTTACATAGAAAGGTATACGGTACCGAATGTTGCATTGACAAAACTGATATTTCCAAAGGTACTTCATGCAAAGTGAAAGACTAGTACAAGTGTACTGGTCTTGAAAAATCCTAATGCCACCACTGAATAACTTTATATAGATATTGAAGACCATCAGGAATATTTTCCTGTAAGTAGGTCCCTACATCATGCTAATTTGTCCAGCTTCATCCCTCTCCTCATCTTTCTGATGGCCTTACTGAGTAGAGCAAATGTTCTTCAAGCTGATCCTGCAAGATCTTTGAGCCCTGGAGGCAGTATCCTATCACATAACACTGAACCAACGTTATATGGATACAAAACATGGATGATAATCAAGAGTGCTCAGAATCTAGTGGAAGCAGCAGAAATGTTGTTCCTAAGAAGAATGATGAGAATACCATGGACAGCCAAGGCTCTAAACGAGGCTGGGGAAAAGAAAGAAATTATGGTAAAATTCAGAACATGACAGTCCAGATTTGTAAAGGGCATGGTTTAAGAAGAGGCAAACACTTAGTGATAACAAGAAAACTGGAAGGACAAAGGGACAGAGGAAGACAAAGAAACAAGATACTTGGCACATACATTTTATAGAAAGATACAAAGGATAGATGGTCGTGAAGATCAATGATAATCAATGCCTGATTGAGATAGACCAGAGAGAGAGGGCCTATTACATTACATGAGCCTTTCCATAGTATTTACAATGTGTGTCAGATTTATATATTTATTTGTTCCCTTCTTTCCATGTAAAAACAGCTCTGAAGTAGTCTGTATATCAGGTACATAAGAAACATAGACATGTATATATACTTGTATATATATAAAAATCTGCATTTATGTATACATAAATAATGCTATAAAATACAGGCCATGATGTCTTTTCCTTGCAATTATTACTCTCTCATACGCATTTAAAATTCCATCCATAAGCCAAGTGATAGTTTTGAGTGAAACTGTGAATCTCACTGTTCTCTCATTAGCTAATATGCTTTACACTGTGGCCTGAAAAAGAAATCCAGATAACAATTAATGTAGCATTGTGCTGCTATCATAGATGTCATGAGCACTATCAGTTAATATTGTACACGTATTGATACTATTGGAAGGGATGTAATTATTGATATTTGATACCAGATATTTTAAATGTGACAATTACTATTGGTTATCTCCCATGAAATAACTAAATCACATACTTCTAAGTTTCTGTCGCACTGTAACTTCATCTATGTCACAAAGTAATGGCAGGGATAGGATGCTGTGTGTCTCAGAGTGTGTGTGTGTGCACGCAAGTACATTGTTCCACTTCAATGACCAGGCTTAAGAATGACAGAACTGGGGTGAGGTTAAAAAAAAAAGTACAATTTATTTTTATAGTAATGAGGATGTGTGACACCTCTCTCTCTCTCTCTCTCACTCACTCACTCACTCTCTCTCTCTCTTTTTCAGGTTGGTGATGCTGTGCTTTGGGGTTAGATAAAATTTAACTATTAAAAGTAACTAATCAGAGTTAAAAAAGAAAAACAAAAATTCTTCCTGCATCATTTTGTGATGGATTTCAAATTTGTGCTCAATATTGGTTAAACATTTATACTGAAACAGCAGAGAAACTTGTAATGTAAAATGTATAAACCTACCTTCAAGAACATTGTAATTCTATTTATATGAATATAGTTTTGTTTATTCTCAATCAATCAAGTGCCATGCCGTGTGGCGTAAGCGATCATTTCTCTCCACAATTCACTGTCTTTAGACTTGATTTGAGATCCGCTGGTGACTTTCTTCCTAGCCACTCGAAAGCCCATCTTAGTACTTCTCTCTCTGTCTTCCTCTGTCTCTTCTTCCTTCAATTTTTTCCAGTTGCCACAATGTATTCCAATTTTCCTCTTCTCAGAAAATGTCCTACAAATCTTGCTTGTCTGCCTCTGATCTTTGCTATAATTTGTCTTTTAACTCCAGCCTCTCTTAAGACTTCTTCATTGGTTGTCTTAGCTGTCCATGGTACCTTCAACATCCTTCTTATGAACCACATTTCCATAGCCTCCATTTCTCGCTGTACTCTCTTATTCATAGGCCATGCTTCATATCCATAAAACAAAACTGGCTCGATGTAACATTTAAATACTGGGAAATGCACTGAAAAAATAATACTTCAATGTCTATAAAATATATATATAGTGCATTCGGAAAATAACTGTGCACTAACCCAGTATCGATTCCAGTATCTTAATGACTGGGTATCTAGCCACATCTACCTGCGTACATTAGTGTGTTGAAGTCAGCTGGAAGTCCAGGGAGGTATAACCAGGATTGGTGTCCTGGGTAAGACAAATTAATCTGTATAAAACTGTGCCCTTCTACAGCCTGTGCCACAGACAACTGCGAACTTGGTCTAACTAGCTCCAGCCAGGAGTCCATCACTTCAAATGATACAGTCTTAAAACTAATTTTTTTTCTTTCAGTTTAGTTATTCTTACCATATCCCTGGCAGCAACAATGTGGACAGGTCCTGGGGGGAGATTTCTCAACATCTGGTGAGCATCTAACAGGGTGAGATCTTTCATGTTCACCCCATTCAGTGACAGCAGGCAGTCACCCTTCCTAGAACAGACAGTGAACAAACAGTATACAGACTTGTTTAGGTTTTTTCCCACGTATGATTCTGGTAACAATTTATGGACAGACATTTGATGGTTACTCTGTTTACAGACTTCACGTTTTAAAAAAATAAATAAAAGAATCACCATAAACTTTTAATCAAATAAAGAAAATTCAAATACCATTGCTCGTGTGCTTAGAGATGAAAGCAGAAGAGGCAACATAAAGAAATGAACATACACCAAAGCCATTCAATGGATTGGACTCTGCAAAGAGATATAAATGGGCAGAGAAGATGGAGAGTTGAACCACTCATGCAAAACTCAATAAACAGAAGATAAATCCCCCCCAAAAAATGCTGAAGCACAGATGTGAGATAAAAAAAAATGTAGTCTCTGGTGTATGATAGCAAGGGGAGGAAGTGCAGTGGCCAGAGCACTGTTAAATTTTCCTCCCTAAACATATTATCTTGTGTAGGAATTCCAAACTTGTAATAAAACAGGAAAATAGGGCTTCAAATTAACAAGGAAAAAAAACAAAAATAATGAAACTTCCCATTAATCAAGAAGGAAAAATATACTCAGAATGAATAGCTGTTGATGAAGCACACCAATTTGCATACCTCAGCAGCTACATCGACCAGGATGGTGACACCAGAAAGAAAATTAGAATTAAAATCATAAAAGCAGCATTACCCTCAAGAATCTTGAGAACGCATGGCATTCAAAAGTTATAAGCACAAAAACCAAGTTAAGATTATTTAATTAAATGTAATATCCGCCCTCATTTATGCATGTGAAAGCTGGAAAACAATTAAACAAATAAACAAATAAATTTTAGACTCTTTTGAAAACAAATGCCTAAGGAAAATATTTGGTATAAAATAGAACAAATTCAAGAACAACACAGAGATAAGGCAGATGAGCAAACAACAACCTGTCTCATGGGTGATCAGAAAAAGGAGATGGACATATGTTGGTCATGTGATGAGAAGAAACAACCAGAGAATCCCAGAACAAGCTATCAAGTGGAGCACAACATTTTACATCTTTCCTGTACCGTTAAAAGTCACATAGGGCTCACATAGCTGTTTGCCAAGTTTTCCTGTTTTCCAAGTTACACAACAGGCAGAAGAAAAAGAGGTTGACCACGTGAAACTCTAAAGAGAACATTGTTAAGAGAGGCCAAATTAGTAGGCATAAAATATCTTGATGACATTGAAAAGCACGCCGAAAATAGGAAAACTTGGCTAACTACCATGTGACCCCTATTTAATGGCACGGGAAGGATGTAAGATGTAAGAAATATGATTATCAATGAGGTATATATAATGCATTATCTATGTTTTTTTTTCATTAGCTTAAAAGAATTTTAATTCTATTTTAATTTCATAATAATGTTATGTAATAGCCCAAGAGGATATATCTTCTTATCTTATATAATTATATATAACTGATATATTCTGCTAGCAGAATTCTCATTTTAAGTATGAAAAAATAAGCCATGCACCACAGAAATAACAGCTACATGAAAATTAATCTCAAATAACATACTTTAGACGGTTTTCCTTTTCCACATTAGAACCAGGCATGATGTCTTGGATGAAAATGTTGCTGATACCAGCCACAGTTTTACGTACCACATTGATTCCAAGTGGGGCTCTTGATTCTGAAAAGATGACATTTCACTGCATGCTGTTAAAAACTGACATGAATGATAGGCAGAATTTATGGAAATATTTGTATCAGCATCCCTGGTTACTGCCCAGTAGACTTTGAGGTGTTTGGCAGGGCAGTAAAAAAAATTATCTGTATTATTCATGATCAGTAGTCATCCTTTGTATGGTGCCCCAACTGTTTTGCATGCTATTCATCTATTCACGAAAACATTTAATATACTAGAAACATCAACAATGAGACGACATTTTTGATAAATGAAAAAAAATGTTGTATGAGTCTGAGTACTGTCTTTGTGTTCACATTCTAGTGTTGGATTCAATCAGTTTGGTTTGTGAGAGAGTACAAAAGATATGAAACAGGCTGGTTTTTTTTCCTGCACAATGAACTGTTCTGTTCAAAAGTGCTTACTTAAATGTTGAAGTGAAGATGCTAAACAATGAAACTCTAGAAACCATGGTCCTCTGACTTACAAAGATGAATTTGTAATTCATAATAAGTGTCACACATGGGCTTTCATAGACTGCTATAATGAAAGAATAATCAAAGAAGCTAACAGTGCCATTACTACAGATAGCTTCAAAATGGAAATTATGGCTGTTGCAAAAGCTCTAAGTTGGACAGAGACATACAAGGTTACATGCAATAATGCATAAGAATGCTAAACTGGCCAGATAAGACAATGCTGTGTCATTAACAGTTTTACATGAAGCTCAAGCAGGGCTGAAACTTGACATGCTAACATATGAGTGGCTAAATAAAAGTGCCTGACGGACAGTCTCTCAAGACAGTTTAGTAAAAGAAAGATAGGAGATCAGAGCACCTATGAATAGATGATGATCCTTTCTAACTATCTAATTTTAGTTATACATGACACAGATAGTTATCTTTACTTTTAAAACTGGACATACAGGTGTTAATGGAAATGAATGAGTATATCATTTAGCTGGTTCACGTGTTACTGAAGATGATCAGACAGTGGATGAAATAGACATCATTATTACAATGAAAGAAACTGATCAACCAGACTTTTGTGAAAACTTTGTCATAGCATCTTTGTCAAGAATTAAAGAGCTTGTAGTGAAACTTTTAATTTCAAAACATAAGCGGCATAAAAAGGACATAACAGTGGTTAATAAATACTGAACTGGTTTATGAGTCATGTGTGCTGATAAACATACTGAGGATATGTGTAGAGTGCAGACATAATGGTGCTTGCCTTTCTTCTAATCTAATGATGATTACTTTCTTGTTTTGACGAATCGCAAACTGCATCCAAGGAGTTACGACAGAAGGAAGCAGTCGATTATTTATGGCAGCACTAGTGAATATTTAGTCATCGATAGAACTAATTTAAGAACCTCACATCATAACATTTATAGCTAGACAAATATAATCAGTGAAATAATCCTCATGCATTCTCTATTACTCAGGCTCTTTTAAATTTAATAAGTCTCATCTTGTCTTGTCTTGTCTTGTCTCCTTCCTCATATACCTTTCGCTATCGAGGGGACAAACAGATGTCTTGATAGGGCTCGACAAATTGTTTCATATAATGGAATATTTCATGCTGCTGTAATTTCCTCTCTCCATCTCCTATGTGGGTGGCCTCTTATTTAATAAGTATCATAGCTATTAAATGTTGTGTGTTTTATTTAAAGAATGTTGAATGTTGAGTTACATTACAAAATAACAGATGTCAGAATAAAATAATATTAGTTATTTATTTACATCACATTATATGCCATGCCAGATAGCACTGCCCATTGTGCTTCTCCATCTTGTGTGATCCTTTGTAAATGCATTCAGTTCTAATATTTTTTCCCATGTCTATTGGTCATTCCACTGAGATATGTTTTCTCTTGGCCTCCTCCCCCTTCTTTTTTTCTCCTACAGTTTTACAGTCGTTAGGCAAGAAACTCTCTGTTGTAGACAGCAAAACTACAGCACAATTCCTCACATCATCAGAGAAGTACCATACCCCCCACCCCCAGGCAAGCATCTCAGTCCTTTAAAGGTCTGACACTCTATGGGGGGTGGCCCCCCCCGGGTCATGACTCCCAAAAGTCTGTGAGTTGTTGGTGTATAACTGCTTCATAAGGCTGAAGATACTGCTCGAATGTTCATGTCTGTAATGTCATTACTAAGTTCTCTAAGTTCTGTCTTCTCATGACACGTCCAAAAAAATTTCTTACTGTCTTTTCTTATAATTTTAACTAATTTTTGTTTTTATTTATTTCTTTATGCTTCATGTCAATACATAACATTTTAATCTCCAAAAATACTAATCATAAGGGTTATTAATAACTGAAACAATTAATAGATTATTTAAAAAATAACACACTAGTTTCCAGTATTTTCAATAACCATAACAGACACAAGACTGACTATTACATCATTAAATGTTTCAAACAAAATAGTAATATGTATTTATTTTTGCTACTCCTAGCAGTAAGTTGTAAGCAACAACTTCCTAGTAAACAAAATAGCTGCTCATCACAAGATATGTCTTGAGAAAGAGGAAATTTTAAAAGAAAAAAATGAGCAAAAAGAGATATAATCAGTAAACTTCAGATAGATGACTAACTCCAAAAATGATCTGGAACTGTGATAAAATGATGAAGAAAGATTTATTACTTACCTTTGATAACTGTCACATCAAATCTATACTGCTTTCTGAACCCCAAATCTTGGCTCCATGTTACATTTTCCTGTGCAGATATAACATTCTGACAGCTGTTGACAAGGCTTGTCTTTTGGCATTGAGCAACTCCTGCCATACCCTTAGGTGACATGGTCTGAGGCAACTTGAGGGGTGAAAACATACAGTCTGAAGCAACAACTGGGTTTATGGTTGAGTCAAATGGGTTTGTTGAGCTAATTAAGCTATTAAAACTCTGAGACTGCTGATCTGAATCAGCGTTTGGCTGAAAGGAGGTTGTAGCTTCTTTGGACTGGTATCTGTAAAATGATGCTTGACTGAAGGACTTGAATGATGTACCAGGCATCTGTGTCATATCAGATTTTTGGCTAAAACTTTGCAGAGGAGTTTGAAAATTTGAAAAACCCATCTTGTTGTCCATAGACATAAAAGAATTTGGTGCAGAAGATAGCCTTTTAAAGGCTCGGTTGTGATGGAATAGACTGAGAGCTGTATCATCAAGTGGCTTCAAAGGAAATTGGGGCCCATAGCATGGTTTCATCAGGTCATGTAGCAATGATTCAGCTTCTGAAAGTTTTGAAGAAAGTGGAGCATATCTTTCTTGAAGCAAACTGTCCTTATCAGTGGAAGAATTCTGCTTATAAGTAAAATTATCATAGTGACCAGAATTCTGACTGTGTACTGAGTGAGAGTGATAATGGTCAATTGGCCGGCTGTTTGCGTAATGGTGATAGTGTCCCCGTGGAAGAGAGGAGTAACAGCCCGGAATCAAGGAACTGTCTGGCTGCTTCCAAGGAGCACTAGACACCAGATGTTCTTTTGGTTTGTTTGAAACAATATCTTCTTCCGTAGCCCCACTTTGCTGATGGTTAGTGGAACTGCTCAGTTCTTGATGATAAAATCTTCCCACAGAGTTATAATGATGAGGTCTTGGAAGAGTCTTAGACTGTGCAGAGAAACTGTCTGCTTGTGTTTCACTCAGACTTCTGAGTGGTGTCAGGATGTTCTTTCTCTTGCCAATAACAGGAGAAGAAAGGTCAATCTGTTTTCTGTTTTCATGTAACTGTTGGTCAACCCTATCAACAGAGTTGTGAGACACAATATGAGGGCTTTTAACTGCGTTGCTTCTCACAGATGTACTGTCACTGTATTGATAATCTGGGTGAATCCTGGTCTCAGCAAGCCTCAGAACAACCTCTTGTGGGATGTGGCTCACAGATTTTGTTCTTCTCTCAGCTTCGTTCTCAGCATACTGTTTTCGCTTTGTATTTGGTGTTGCAAATATCTGTTGCTCATTTTTCACATCTCTATCGTTAAATGTAAATTTGACAGTCACGTTACCTGGCTTGAAACCGTGCAGGTTTGCTACAGGTGAGCTCTGAGCTAAGTGCATTTCAACAGGTTTAACCTGCACTTTGACAACAGAACTTGACTTTGGAAAACTTACAACATTGGATGATTTTGAAACCGAACCTGATTCTGCACAGTTTTGCAAAATCTGTGCTATCTCAGCCTGGTGTTTTGAAGTCATCTTATCCTTGTTCCAGTTGCTCGTGATGTCTGTGTGATAAGAAGAACCCACATTATGTATGGCACTATCAAGGGAAGCACTCACTTGCTTAATAGAGGCCACAGGATTCTGAGACTGGTCCAAGTTAGCATGGCCCAAATATTTTCTTCCTAAGTTGGAATCACTCCCAGTTTGAATTAATAATGGAGTAACCTGCTCTTTGTCACCAGGTTTTGGGGCAAGTTTTAGGTTCACAGGCAACAAACTTCCATTAAAATGTTCTTGTTTTTCAGCGACAATTATGTCATGACTTACTCTTTCTGATGCTATTATTTCATTTTTCACAGCTGCAGGCGAAGCTGTGCTGCCATATGTGTAAATATCACCATTTGTCTGCTGTTGTAAATGTTTGCTACAGAAAGGTTCATTCACCTTCTGCAAAATCTGGCCATCAATAACAACAAAAGGAACATCAGCTAGACTGTTTCGAGGTGATGTGTACGGTGAATGATTTGGTGTGGATACAGGGCTGCCATCAGGCGACTCTCGTGGTGAAGCATTTGGTGAGTTTCTTGGGCTAGAAAATTAAAACAAAAAACAAATAAATTTTACCTAGAATACAACACAGACTTCTAAATTTATTACCAGTGGTCTCTGCTACATCTTATTGTTTTTAAATAAGGTCATCTCTGTTTTTTTTCAAAATCATATTTCATACACAATGAAATCTCAAACAGATGAACAAGTCACAACAACATAAACTGGAAAATGCATTATGGTAAATAATAAGTATGTTGTGTGACAGAGCACAATGTGTATAGTTAGTTTTTGAAAAGTGCTAAGCACAATGTGTATAGTTAGTTTTTTAAAAGTGCAAAGCACTTCAGATGTAAGAGAAAGTAAGATAGTAAGAGAATGAGAATGACGACTCTTGCATGATAGCTGAATGGAGTGCTCTGTCCTCTCATGGCAAAGCCTGCTGTTCTTTCTCTCTCTCAAGTCTAAGGTGTGTTGTATTCTTTTCATAGCTAGCCATATACACCGTGTTCTATCACCTTACTGTGTGCAAACTTCGTTGTTTTATATATAAGTATGTTAGAACACAGCTTGACCTTTATGATGCATCATAATATGCAGGAAAATATATGTATGCATTAATGTGCACTTAAAGTATAGTCATGAAATTCTGTTCAGTCTAGTTCTTAACACTTAAACTACCATGAGCCATTTCAATGGCTTCTTAACTGCATTTTTGTTCCTCATTTTGGAGTTTAATATTTTATATTGCTTTAGGCACCCACACCATTTCCCAATAAAATATGGCAGTTGGATTTTTTATTACAAATTTTATGAGTATCATCGATGTTGTTTGATAGCTTCATCTTTAAAAGTTAATTAAAACTGTCTGCTTTTTATAAATATCCTAAAAACCTTCACAGTCATATACAGGTGAGTGAGCTCAGTATATCCTAACCATTAAAATATTTTGTAAAATCATTTCAAAGTGAATTTTGTGTACCTTGGTTTTGGCGACAATATTCTTGATCTGAATGTCAGTT
Organism: Achatina immaculata; assembly: GCA_009760885.1. Taxonomy (NCBI): domain Eukaryota; kingdom Metazoa; phylum Mollusca; class Gastropoda; order Stylommatophora; family Achatinidae; genus Lissachatina; species Lissachatina immaculata. The sequence goes on from CM019691.1 coordinate 98,207,011, forward strand.
TTACAGGTCCTCGTTTGAGAGACCTAAACATAGAAATTGCTGCCCTATGTGTTAGACCCTGAAGAGGCTTGTCATTAAGTTCCAGAATCTCATCTCCTTGAAATGAGGATTAAAAAGAACAACATGTCACCAAATAGGAAAATCTCAAAATCCTAACATGGTATACTCATTGCACAATTAAAACTCTTAACTCAAGGAATAATTCCAAATAAAGAAATGAGTTAGCCTGGAAATGTCTGCAGTAGTAGACTGTAGCTTGAGATCCATTAGCATTTTATAACCACTTTTAAACTGACAAATATTAGAAAATATAAAGTTCTCGTGCAGTTCTAAGTAACATTTCAAAACCATACTGAGAGTGAGATTGTGCTATCATCATAATGAAAACTAAATAAAGTAACATTATGTATACTTTCTAATCAATACATCTATTAATGAAACAATGCAACTTGTTTTAGAACATAGTGATTTTGAATAAGAAAAACTTAATTATATAAACTTTTCAGCACTTTCAAAGCCATAATAACATATTTAATCACAAAGTCTTGGTAGCTAGTTTTACTATTGTCATAAACCTTAGAAGTTATATATTTGTGATGATGATTATACAGATAGTTCCTAAAGAATTCCACCTTAATGTAGATAACTAATGCTGAAAGATTTTTCATAAGCTAAAATTGCTGAAACTTTCATAAGCTATTTTCTCACCCATACAAAATTATTATTTAATAGAAATTTGCTGTAATGATAATTTTAATTTTTATAACAAATTTTGCAATTATGCAGTTTCTTCATTTCTTCTGACTGAAGAAAAGCAAAAGATTCATGACACTGAAATCACTGAAAAACAAGAAAATTTTAATGGAAACTTGTTGCCTGTAGACCTTAATCTTGTCAAAGAACTCGGTGTCAAAATGCAGGTTACTTCTGGTATAAAATATCTGCCTAACATCACATACTTTGAACATGCAATGCAGACACTTTCTGATACACTTACTCAAATTTCATAATGAGATTATATGTGATGTCAGCAATGTAAAACTCATTACCTTCCCTCAGACGTCCATCCTCTGCTATTACACCATGGCTGAATATTCGTCTCACAAAAATGCCCAGATTTCCTTTCGGGGAGTCAGCACCACCTACAACACTGAATCCCAGACCTTTGCCTCCAGCACCTTTGCATACAGTGATGCTCACGGGTGGGCTGTGTTTCAGTAAACGAGCAGAGCTTACCACTTTGGGGGCTGTACCATCCTCCACAGGCTGGAATTTCTGGTTCAGAAAAAAAAAAATTTAAAACAATAAGGAAGAGGCTACAACTGAAGACAGCACTTTTATTGTCATCACTTATGATGTCTTATCACTAAGGTCTCCATAGTTCTACAAAACAGTAAGATATTTCTAGTAAGACCACAGGAAAAAAAACTCAGAGAAAAAAAAAGAAAATCTGAAAAGAAAGAGATGATAAGACCAGGATTCATGTGAATGAAAGATGTTTATGACATGTGGTTAATATGGAACAGCAGAGGAATATAGGGAAAAGCCTACAAGTCTTTACATAAGCATTTACAACCTTTCACAAACACACTCTTGGACACAGCTTTGTACTAGATAACCCCTATTTTCCATTCTTATTTTTTATGTATCATACAGATTTTAACTTTCTCCTCTTTTCCTAATTCTGTGGCCTAAATATTTTTGTACAAGTAAGGCATAAGCCAAAACTGTGTGCTCAGTTAATGAATAAAGCTGTTCCTGCCTTTTTTTTAAACAGTCTAATTACAATATCTTCTGTTGAAGAAGTAAACCAATTTGCATATCTCGGCAGCTACATAGACCAGAATGACGACACCAGAAAGAAAGTCAGAATTTGAATTGCAAAAGCAGCACTGACCTTCAAGAATTTTGAGAACATATGGCATTCAAAAGTTATAAGCACAAAAACCAAGTTAAGATTATTCAATTTAAATGTAATATCCACTATTATTTATGCATATGAAAGCTGGAAATCAACTAAAAAAATAGACAAGAAATTAGACTCTTGAAAACAAATACCTAAGGAAAATATTCAGTATAAAGTTGAATGAATTCAAAAACAATGCAGAGATAAAGACAGATGGCAAACAACAACCTGTCTCATGGTTGATCAGAAAAAGAAGATGGACATATGTTGGTCATGTGGTGAGAAGAAACAATTAGAGAATCCCCAAACAAGTGGAGCACAACAGGCTAAAGAAAAAGAGGTCGACCTTGTGAAACTCTAAAGAGGAAATTGTTAAGAGAAGCCAGTTCAGTGGGCATAGCATCCCTTGATGAGACTTAAAACTCCCCGAAGACAGGAAATCTTGGTGAACTACCATGCAGGCCATATGTGACATTTAGTGGCACGGGAAAGATGTAAGAATTACAGTATAAATTACTGTACATCTTTCTCTTTCCTTTGCTATCAGGTCAGAGATAAATAATTATAACTCATAATTTGCTGTAAAATTTGTCGTTTTAAAATGTCAGTTATTATTCCTTCATCTCTGTTTTCATTGTCAGATGGTTAATACAGTTTGAGATATGAACTTTGCTATGGGTTCTGGAGTTATCAGATTATTATATAGTTTTGTGAAGAGAAATCAGTGTTGGCCACAAGTGAGATCTGACTTACAGCATGTCGGCATTCTTGTAGTACATGTCTGAGAGCCATCAATGAAGTGTTACAAGAGCATAATCTATCAGATCTGGTATTAAGTTTTTTTTTTCATAACATGCTTCAGTCTGTAATTTCATTCATCTCTTCAGATGATTTGACATATGAGTGAATTCTACAGTGAGAAAATGAGTGAATTCTGTTAATGAACAATCTTGATTTACCTCAAAAAGTTCTTCCCACTTCATGATTGTACCACATGGTGTCTGTGCAACAACTTCAGGCAATCCTGCAATAACAGATGCTTCCCCACTTTGAGAATCACTCTGAGCTTGGATGTCTGATTCCAGTTCATGTTGAGAATGCTCCATGATGTTTGGTTCCTTGAGCTGTGTTTCCTTTGATTCAAGGAGAGCACTTGAAGCCTGAATAGGCCTAATGCTGCGACCAGATATCAGCTTATCTTGCTGGTCCCCAAGTGTTGTCCAGGTGTTTTGAGGAGAAGCAACTCTTGGGCTGTCTAGAACTTTGTGTGAAGGGGAAGCCACTGATGAAGACTTTCTTATCTGCAAAGCATATTTTACAGTTATCATTTCACAATGTCATGGAAACTTTTGACCGTTCAGAACATCTACCCCCTGTTGATTATCAAAATAAATAAACTAGGAAAAAAAGTAGGCGCAGTTTTATTATTTAATGATTACAAAATTGTGACGTTTGGGCATGAGCCTTAATCATACAAAAACATACAGGATGAAGAAATAGAGGAGATAAAATATAGATTCACATGAGTGCTAAAAAAAAAAATTAATAATTAATAATGCACTTAGCTGTAACTGTAAGAAGATGTGGCATGTCCAACGCTGTATGTCAGAAATGAGCATAGTAGGGCATGGAGACTATTTAAATGGAGACCTGTGATGTGTGGTTGGTGGGTCGTAACTGAGGGTGGGTGGGTGGGGAAAAAGTGGAGGGGAGAGAGAGTGGCACAATGGTAACCTAGCCAGGAGAAGGTGAAATAAATGATTATAGTTAAGGTAGAGGGGTTGTAATATGATGCTGTGAGGAGGTTCTGAACTATGTGTAACAAGTGAGATGGGAGTGGAGCATAGTAGAGAGGGATTATAATTGTTGAAGAGGAGAATGTTAGGTGTAGCTCATCTGCCACTAATCCAGCTTGACCCCGACACTCGTGACTTTTTCTCTTATCCACCCCTGTTGGCATACAAATGTGAGCCAAACCTTAAGGACATCCTCGTCCACAGCCACTTAAAGCAGAGCCTTACATATGTTGGTACCAGAAAATGTAACCGCCCCGGCTGCGTTACCTGCCCAATAGTCTGGGAAACGAAAATGATCACCATCACCTTTCCCAAAACTATCCTCACTCTTCATGAAGGATTCACAGAGAGTCCCGTAATGTGACATATGTCATCCTATGCAAAAGATGCAGGATAATGTATACTGGTGAGGTTGGCCTCAGATTAGGGGACTGCATGCAGAAACATCTGTACGATATCACCCAGCATGCTTTGAAACCAGTCCCAAATCATTTCTATGGCCCCAACCACAGAAGCAAATCTGTCACCTACATTCAGGATTATGGGATGCTGGAACCACATGGGTTAAACTCACTATTCAGCTACACCTAACATTCTCCTCTTCAACAATTATAATCCCTCTCTACTAAGCTCCACTCCCATCTCACTTGTTACACATAGTTCAGAACCTCCTCACAGCATCACATTACAACCCCTCTACCTTAACTATAATCATCTATTTCACCTTCTCCTGGCTAGGTTAACATTGTACCACTCTCTCTCCCCTCTACTTTTCCCCACCCACCACCCCCAGTTACAACCCACCGACCACACATCACAGGTCTACATTTAAACGGTCTCTATGCCTTACCATGCTCATTTCTGACACACAGCGTCAGACAAGCCACATCTTCTTACAGTTAAAGCTAAGTGCTCTGTTAATTATTAATTTTGTTTTTAGCATTCATGTGAATCTATACTTTATCTCCTCTCTCTATTTCTTCATCCTGTATGTTTTTGTATGATTAAGGCTCATGCTGAAGCATCACAACTTTGTAATCATTTTGAGTAATAAAGCTGCACCTACTTTTTTCCTACTTTATGTATTTTGGTATCACAGCTTTACTGCAGTGCTTCATGTATGGTTGTATGGTTGTATACTTATACACTAATTATTGCTTGTTGATTATTGAGTGTGAAAATACTAAAGATGTTTATATGATTTTTATATGTTCTCCTTACTTAGATAACAGATCTAGGCTGAAAAGTCTGCTTTTTCGTTAGAAAGATAACCTACTGCAACATTCTCTTTAATGTTTAGTTTTTTAATTCAGCAAGTAAATAAATGATGAAAGGCTGCCAAATTCTTCTTCATAGTTTGAGCTAGAAAACATTCATTCATTCATTTGCATGTCCCTTGTGGAACTTTCCCTCCCTAACAGCACTCCTGTAGGCCTCTCGGTTGTGAGCAAGATGGCCCGCTGCTGATGCATCCATTTGCAGATCATCAACGATGTCTTGTAGCCATCTTCACTTTGGTCTTCCTCTCTTTCTTTTTCCCATTATGTACCCTTCCAAGACGGTTTTCTCTAGATTATCATGACGTTTAATGTGTCCAAAATATTTCAGTTTTCTCTCTTTAATCCTCTTTACTAGCCAGCCTTCTTCAATATTAAGTTCTTGTAGTATGGATATATTTGTTATTTTTTGTGTCCATGATATTTGAAGAACTCTTCTGTAGCATTTACATTCAAAGGCATTTATGTTATGAGCTAGAAAATAGTGATGGATTAATCACAGCTCAGACCCTTTGGCTAAACTTAGTAAGTGCCCCAGCCCCATCTGACCTATAACATTATCTTCTGATTGGTGACCTGACTGCCCTCTAGTTGTGATCTCTACTATTACTATATGACTTTCTTTTACACGCAGACAAAACAACTGATACATCGCTGCTTTTTTTTTCTTCTTTTTTTTTAAAAAGAATATAATGTGCTAGTGCATCAGTAAAAGTCATAAATAATTGTCACATGAAACAATAATCTGTAGTTTCTTGATGCTGGGCCTCATGCCTTTCTGGGCCTCTGTTTAGACTGTTCAGACTTGTAGCTAATCCACCACAGCTGAGAATGCTTCAAGCCTACAGCTACAGCAAGATCCACCAATACCACTCTTAAAAAAAAACTACATATATACAGAATTTCAAAATTAATTTATTAAACAGTAGAACTGTCTAATCTTAAAGGAAAGCTTATAAAGTTTTCTATCCATGAGAATGGCAATTTTATTCTAAAAAAAAAAAAAGGCATGTCGTCACACATTTAAGGCAAAAACACATCACTATATAAAACAGTAAAATAAATTAATATATGAAACATTTATGATTATGAACAACAGCCATAATTTCAAGTTGTTTTTTTTTCTCTCACCTTGGAAGCTACAACAATCTGAACAAGCGGCTCTGATTTTCTGAGAACATCAACTGCTTCCTGATGTGTCATGCCCAGCAAGGTCTGGCCATTGATCATCAAGAGTTCATCCCCTTTCCTCAGTCTACCATCTCTGTACAGATTTAACACAAGTTAGCAGTGCTGCTCACTGGCTCATTAATATGTACACACTAGTCTTTGTGGGAAAAAGTAACAATGTATAAGACCTAAATGTTACTAAAGAAATTTTAACTTTAAAAAAAATTAATTTACACAGTATATATTAAAAACAACAACAATAAAACTGCAAGTGAAGCTAAAAACTTCAACTCTAAGACTGGGAAGGCTAAGGTATTGAATCTCCAGATGCAGACATATGTACACTTCAAACATTCATTTCAATTTTTTTTTAATTTGGAAAATGAGTCCAAAAGAGGAATCCAGACACTATATTTATAGAACAAATCATGAGAGCAGGTGGATTGGAATATTTGGTAACAATGGGAATGATAGATGTTACTGGACAGGCTAAAATAAATGGCAGGCTGGGAATGGACAAGAGGGACATTGCTAAAGCCGCACTGGAAAGACTACGGAAAAACGAAGAGCGGGAAAGGAAGAACAATATAATTGTAAAGTGATTGCTGGAGCTAAGACAAATTAATTAAAGGCGCTGGCAGGAAATCTGAACCGTGTGGCAGAAAACGCATGGTAAAGAACCAACACGTGATGGGAACTATCAGCAAACATGCTCTTGGATGGAAGCTGCGGTATGCGGCGGAGCATATATATGGGGGATGTCCTGAATGCAGTGACGCCGGAGTCTGATTTTGAACCTTTCAACCTTTAGGGATGATAGAGGGCAAAGGAACCCGAGGCAGACAAACAGAAAAGAGGATAGATGTACTAATGAAGTGGCATGAAGAAAGGACACCAGTCCAGCTCATAATTAACACCCGGGATAGAACATTGTAGAAAAGCGTGACCGTCAATGCCTGTCTACCTGGCACTGGTCAGACTGGTATCTGAACATGGTATAGATTCTTATAAAGTGATAAGATGAACTAGTGGATGGGTGCATGGAATGATTTATTCTTAAAATAAACTAAACAATAGGCCATGATTCTCATGACCTGGAAAAGTTAGGTCCATCATCACCAGAATCTCTTGATATTGTATTCTGGAAAATGGAAAGGGAGAGACTCATCCATCACTCCTCCGTCGGCCATGCTGCTACCAAGTGCTCTACAAAAGGTCTAGTTTTTCAGCACTTCAATCAAGCATGACTTTGTTCGTAACTTCAGATCAAATATGCCAAAACTGAAGAGCTCACCTATCTGCGGCCCCGCCTTCGGTTACTGCAGCCACGAATATACCGATGTCGCCTTTCTTGCAGCCTTTTCCTCCAGCGATATGAATACCAAGACCATTTTCGTCTTTCATAAGATTCAGTTTCGTAATGACCCTTTTCTGCAACAGAAAATACTGTATTGTCAATGAAGTTGCACAATTTTACATTTAATGTTCCCGCTTAAAGAACTTTTTAAAACATATGATATAGAAGTTAGAAATGCTCATTTCAAGTAGAAATGTAATGGATGAAATAATTTAAAGTTGTCTCCCACACAGCGTTCTCCATTTTTATGGATTTTTTTTCAGCGCGGGAAAGCGTATATTAGGATTATGCTGTAAGGTAAAAGCTTGAGACCGACACATTGCATTACGTATATTACTTCTCTATGGCTAGATGTTATTTCTCTACAACTGTTTCTTGATGAGTTATCTATTTGGCTATACTACACTATAAAAATAGTAAATGTAGCGTTCTCTCACACAGCGTTTCATAATTTTACAGATTTTTCTGAGTATGCTACGGCTTTGGTTTGTTCCCAACCTGTGGTCTGTCACGCATTATCATGTGCTTCGGAGCTGCGTTATCAGTTTGGTATTACGTGTCGTTCATAGAATGAAAACAATTAAGATTATATGGCATTATGATATTACATATAAGTTGGAGGCCCCGTAATTTATATGTGGTTGGGAAAGCAGTTCTTGGATGTAAAAAGGTTGGGAACCACTGGTTTAGAGTAAACTAATAATAATCACTTTCTAATATATTATTTCTTTATAGCTAGACACTATTTCTCTATAACTGTTTCAAGATGAGTTATTTATATGGCGATACCGCCTCATTAAGAAAAACACGCCTTTTTGTGTTTGCTAGTTACTTTTCTCATCAAATTCTCAAGTCATTTTGTTAATACTTCTATTCCTGTAAGGTCGGTATTACTTATTCGGATTTTTTTTTTATTCTTCATAATCCTTTGTGTTTCAGCATCTTATCATTACTAATATACATATACAGGAGGTGAAAAACATTGAAATGTTTGTTATAGTGAAATCTGCAAATCATGTTATTAAATACATTCATTTGTTTATATTGCTTTGTCTAATTATACAACGGTCAGTACCCGCTCTGCAGGTAAAACTGTAAGTACGATTGCTGTAAATACCCACAGTGCACAGAGATGAGGAGAAAAATGCTAATGAAATTATGAGGAACAGAACAGACATGATTGGCCTCGTTATCATTTGTTAGTGCGTTGTCTTCTCGTTGCTCATCCTACGTGAGTCCGTGGTTCTCTTTTATCTTATCTCACGCCGAAGTTGCTTGTCAATTTTCGTGACTAATCATACATTTTCTGTCTGGTCCCTTACTTTGCTGTACACAAGTCTCGTTGTTTCCCTATAAACTATAAAATTTTATATAATAATGAAATTATGATCTGTGTGAAGTGTCTATAAACTATTTTTCTTAATTTAAAACAAATATGAATGTACATGGCTAAAATTAACTTGTACCTTAGTATTTGTTCGAGTAATAAAGCAGACGATCAACAATGGCTACCGACATAAAACTTCTAACTCAACGCTTGCCAGGTGAGTCAGTGTTGGACATGTTTATCTATATCCAGAATTTTTGCAGAAGCAAAGCTACTCCACAAAGCTGCTTGTACTCAAAAGAGGCACAGACGGGTTATGTATTTAAATCTTCTAACACATATGCTGCCCTCTAACTCGGCGCTCGAAACCGGAAACAGTTAACGTGTGCACGTGTCTTCAGCCACATGAGCCGTCCATCGATTCTGAGGCCGCCATAAGGGCCAGATAAGCGACTGTTCTATCTGTTGCTTCTTCTGTGCGCCATAAAATGGTAATGTAATTAAAACGATAAAAGATGTTTGTCTGTCTGTCCTGCCTTTTTTTTTAATCTGTCTTCTGAATTAAATAATTTTCTGATCACGTATCTGTTCGTCTGTCTGTCTGTTTGTTTGCTTGTAGATTTATCATTGTCAGGTCCAACGAGAGAAGAAATGACAGAAGAAGGAGGGGGGGAGGGGTTGTAATCCCAAAGCCGGGCCGTTAAGTGAACCTGGTCACTCTGTTTTCATCTCGATAAGTAGGTACAGGAAAGTTCGTTTTCGTGTCTGGATATGGGGCCCCAAAGTAACTGATCCACAGGGCCTGCCTCATTTGACTCTCTATGGTGTTGGTCATTGTGTCTACTTTAGTGTTTTGTTGTTTTTTTTTCTCCTACATTCATCTAGTCTACATTCTGTACATATTAATATAAGAACGCTCTACTTTCTCTTTCTCTCTCTCTCTCTCTCTCTCTCTCTCTTTCTCTCACTCTCTCATTCACACGCACACACGTCCTCTGTCAACAATACTGAATACTAACATACTGTGCAGATTCGTGTTGGCATATATATATATATATATATATATATATATATATATATATACACACACAAGGTCCGATAATTAAGTAATGAGACTGATTTTATTATGGCCAAGACAAAAATGCAATCTATGAAGCAAGGCATGAAATCAAAAGAGGCAATCTTCATCTATGATCTGGCAACTTTTCATCGCCGCCCGATAAGCAGACGACAAACAAGCTGCCATTTTGTCGACATAGTTTGAGGTGCATTGACACGTAATCAGCATGGAGCAAAAAGCTAGCATTAAATTCTATTTAAAACTCGGGAAAAGCGCCGCTGAGACAGTTGAATTGATGCGACAAGTTTATGGGGATAACTGTTTATCTCGTGCACAGATATTCAGTGATATTCACGTTTCAAAAGTGGTGTAGAAACGATTACAAATACAACTAAACATGGACTCCCAAATTCTGTTCGTAATGAGGAACTAATTGCAAAAGTCAGAGAACGGATACAAGAAGATCATTGTTTGACTGTGAGGATGATGGCGAATGAATTTGGTGTTAACCGAGAGACCATTCGTAAAATTTGAGTGGAAGATTTGAGCAAGAAAAAAAATTGCTTGCCGGTTTGTGATGCGTTGTCTGATGACCAAAAACATCAGCATGTTGAGTACGCAAAAGACATCATCAAAATGTGTCGCAGAAATAAACATTTCTTAAATTTGATTGATGCAGAGGATGAAACATGGATTTTCCGCTATGATCCCACAACTAAACGCCAAAGTGCTCAGTGGAAGCCATCATCATCACCAAAAGGCAAAAAATTTTGTCTTCAAAAGTCAAAAACGAAGTCAATGTTGGTGTGCTTCTACGAGAGCAAAGGATTTATTCACAAAGAATTTATTCCAGAGGTACAGACTGTCGCTGCCAAAGTTTATTTAAGTATTTTGAAACACCTATTGAAAATGATTCTCCGAGTCCGACCCGCAGTTTTTTCCTTCCTCATGATAATGGACCGGCTCACCAGGCGGCAGTTGTACAGGAATTTTTGGCCCAAAGTGTGTGTTCTCAACCATCCACACTATTCCCCAGATTTGTCTCCCTGTGATTATTTTCTATTCCCAAAATTAAAGTTACCATTCTTTGACGATACTGATAACATTCAAAGGGCCATAACATCGAGTTTAAGGGCCATACCAACAGAAAAACTGCAGAGGTCGTTCCAGTGTTTGTTAAATCGTGCCACTCACTGTATCAATGCACAGGGGGCTTACTTTGAATAAAGTACAGGTTATATTTTGAACTGATGTTTACTTTTACTTTTTATGAAAATAATCTCATTACTGAATTATATATATGACTCAAACAAGACTATAAAGCAGAATATTTTCCAGCATTTATTGCTGTGGTTTAGAGTTTCATTGCTTGATTTACTGGATTTCTCTGAGAAATGGCAAATTGATCTACTACATGTTCACAGTAAGCAAACATTCATAACATACGAAGAAGACATATATATATATCATAATTTTCCCCGGGTGTTTTAGAAATAATAATAAGCTGTTTTAAGTGCAAAGTTACAGTAATAAACGTGTATGTTTTTGTCTTTAATGAAAACATGTACAAGTCACTAATTCCGTGACAATAACGTTTACACACTAAATTACTGTTAAGTGACAAGACTTACCTTATATTCTTCCCCTGCCGTTAAACATGTGTGACATAAGGCTCGCAAGGTAGTTCGCCAATTTTTCCTGTTTTTAGTGAGCTTTTCAACCTCATCAAGGGATTTTATGCCTATTGATTTGGCCTCACATAACAGTGTCCTCTTTAGAGTTTCACGTGATCTGCCCATTTTTCTTCGGCCTGTTGTGTCCTACTTAATAGCTTGTTTTGGGATCCTCTGATCGTTTCTTCTCATCACGTGACAAACATATGTCCATCTCCTTTTCCTGATCACCCATGAGACTGGTTGTTGTTCGCCCATTTGTCTTATCTCTGCGTTGTTCTTGAATTCGTTCCACTTGATGCCAAGTATTTTCCTTAGGCATTTGTTTTCAAAAGAGTCTAATATATTGTCTATTTCTTTAGTAGTTTTCCAGCATTCGCATGCATAAATGAGGGTGGATATTACATTTTAATTGATAGTCTTAACTTAGTTTTTATGCTTATAACTTTTGAATGCCATAGGTCCTCAGGATCCTTGAAGATCGATACTGCTTTTGCAATTCGAATTCTAACCTCCTTTCTAGTGTCACCATCCTGGTCTACGTAGCTACCAAGGTATGCAAATTGACTGACTTCTTCAACAGCTGTCCCTTCTACTTGTATTTTAAAAATTTTGATTAATGGGAAGTTTCATTATTTTTGTTTCGTCCTTGTCAACTTGTTAGTGACAAGACTAGCGGTTCTAAATTACTGTAAGTGACAAGACTAGCGGGTACTAAATTACTGTGACAAGAATAGCGGGTACTAAATTACTGTAAGTGACAAGAATAGCGGGTACTAAATTACTGTAAGTGACAAGAATAGCGGGTACTAAATTACTGTAAGTGACAGACTACCTGGTCTGTCTGGAGATTTTCTGTGTAGTATTGATCACTCTTGTACTTAGATGGTCAAGTGTAGAATTTCCCGCCAGGAATTTTATAAGGCCGGTCAAACTGTTTCTCACGTCCCCACGCGGCCCTTATTGATTAACCATTCTGTTTTAGTCCGCTCTGAACTCATATTAAACAGAGGAAGCCCCCCCCCCCCCCCGTCAACGTCCCCCCTCCCACCCCGCACTTCCCTCCCCCAAGAAAGAAAAGGAAAAAAAAACTTTGGGGACCGCAGAGAAATGCGAACTGCCCTTTCAATGAACGCGCTCATAATTTGCGGATTATATTGGCGAGTCATGTATGCTGGAGAGTCATGTATGCTGGAGAGTCATGCATGTTTTCAATGGAATGAATCTGGAGCCAGTAGCTCTGTCAGTTAACACTGAATGATTCTTTGCTGTGGGTATGTTTTGTAATCACGTGTTTTTTGTTTGTCCCCGTCAGGTTAGCTTTTCCCCATCCCCACCCCACTTTTTCCTCCACCACCCGTCTATTTTCCCCTTCTGGTTCTCACTCGTGCCTCGATGTGACCTGCTGACCTTGGAACTATTTTGACCTTTTCCCTGTGTTGTTGATTCATCCGCCCGTGGTTTCTTTGTCTTTCTCTCGGCTCCTAGTTCAATGATTTATTTGATTCCCGTCTTCTACGGAAGCTGGTTCTTATCACTGTAAATGAATTTATATATTTATTTATTCCTCATTCCGACAGCCGTGCCCAGTCGAGAAATCTATTTCGCCCTTCTAGATTCTCCAAAGTACTAGAAAAAGAAGACAAAAAAATTACAGAAGATCCAAGTCCGACTAGAGAAGGGGAGAGCACTGGTTGTACTCCTGGGGCCCGGAATATTAGGGGCTGGATGACAGCAGCCCTTTTCCCCACTGTTTTTCTTTTTTCGTCAAAAATTCAAGAAAACACTGTAATGTTCCGCCTACAGTTTGGTGGAAAGTGGGCCCGATGTAACTCACCCACTACCTGTCTCTTAAATGCCCTGCCAGAAGACAGGGTTCTGACCATACTACGGGAATTTTTGCTCCTGGAGTTTTGTTTTGTTTTTTCCTCACGGCTACCGTACTTCTGGCAAAATAGTATTACACATATTCAAATCATTGGACCATTTTACCGCTGCCTTGATTTTAGTCTTATTTACCACTTCCTGTAAAGATTACTGCGCAGACAATGGAAAATCAAGCTCTGCGCGGAATTTTTGTTTTTTTTCTTCTTTTGTTCAACTTCGATGTGCAAGCTCTGCCGATCTGTAAATGAAAATCGATCATCCTGATGATTTTGACACAGAGCAGGTTTTTTTTTTCTAGTGTTGGCTTTTCCAGCGCTAGCTTTGATATCCATAACTGTTGTCATGGTTCCAGTAAACACTAACCGAGCCATGTCCTCTTTACTAAGGCTGTTATTACTGCTAATGGATGGCGGAAAGAATACATTATCTCATGTTGATAATAGAATCTATGGTCGAGTTTCCTTCCTGCTGTTAACGAGACAAAATGAATTAATGATATGTTGAGGAAATAGTGTTGAGAAGACTGGAGGATAGAAGAGATGTCGTGAAAAAGTTGTTGCTCTTGCGAAGTTTTGAAGGCAATACAATGGAGTCCCGCGTGGAGGGACAGTAACGCGTAACAAATAGCAGAAATGAATGGGGGGAGGGGGTGCGGCATCAACATCTATATCAGTGAGGCGTGGAGGAGAGGAAGACGTAAAGAAAGAGAAAAGGAAAAAGAAAGAAAGAAAATATCCTCTTCTGCGACGTTATTTTCCTGCTAACATCCAACAAAGCCAAACAGAAAAGTTAATCTATATAGGCGACATTTGATACAACCAAGTGATATCTACGAGATGTATACACTAAAAATTACCTACACATACTGATTTCATTTTTTTCATGCTAATTTGATCTCTCGTCAGTAACCGACATTCATGATATATTTCGAGCAAAACTAGCTACAAAAGTCTTTAAAATAGTCCTTACTGCTTTCTTCCCCCTGCACCTAAGATCTATTGAGACCCGCTGAATGTAACTGTCTGTGCTCAGTATTTGCTGCACTATCTGAAACTGACTCAGGCGGGCCAGCTTCTGTGGCGTTTCATTCAAGTGCTACCAGATAACCACTATCAGATAATTTACTCATATTTGCACACCAGATAGCCACTATCAGGTAAATTGCTTCAATTTTTCTTCTTCTTTTTTTTACCCGAGAAAACATGTTTTGAATAAACGTTTATCGGAGTTATTCATTTAACCGGACATGCATTTTTGTTTATTTCCAGTCGAAGTGTTTTGGTTCTGTTTAAGTTCAACTCACTCACTTTACTAGCGCGACAAAATAGAAAATTGATGGTGAATATTTCTTACAACTTTCATTATATGACAGGCAACCCTCAGTATATCAGATATTACATCGGTTAGATTCATCAGACAGTCAGTCATTTGCATGTCCTTTGCGAAACTTTGCTTTCCTAACAGCTTTCATGTAGGCCTCTCGGTTGTAAGCAAGACGCCCTGCTGCTGATGCATCCATTTGCAGATTATCAACATGTCTTGCAGTCATCTTCGCCTTGGTCATCCTCTCTTTCTTTTTCCTATTATGTATCCTTCCAAGACGGTCTTCTCTAAATTCTCATGACGTTTAATGTGTCCAAAACATGTAAGTTTTCTCTGTTTAATCCTCTTTGCTAGCCAACCTTCTTCAACCTTCTTGTAGTATGAATATCATCAGCCCTTCTGACAATAATTCAGTAATTTGCTACTCATTCATTGTGTCAGTAGACAGATCCTCCTTCAGAATTAATCATACTCATTCCTTATGTCACTCAGCTCTTTACTCACGTATTCTTCAAGTAAATTATTTCTAAGTGCTCATTTCATTGTCATCCTTTTCCATTTCCTCTCACCTTTACTTCATCTTTTTAAAAACTATACCATACATCTCTGATTACACTACTAGAACCAGTACTGCTGCAGGTCTCAACTCATCTACCTTCTAATTAATACGCGGCAGGATAATGAATAATTAATACGGCTGGTTAAACACTCCGGCATTTGGACCATTTCTGACCACAGGATCCATGACCGTTGGAAAAGTTCAGCTCCTAATTCTAATCACGAAGAAGCTGGTCAAACGCATTGTGCCTTTCTTAATTCAGGGGATGATCCAAATAACATGTACATACGTTGAATGTAGTGACTGTCATATAGTTAGAATTTCTAGCCTAGATGAAATCATGTAAGTTTATTGTTAGAATTTCTAGTCTACATGAAATCATGTAAGTTTATTGTTAGAATTTCTAGCCTACATGAAATCATGTACGTTTATTGTTAGGAATTTCTAGCCTATACTAAATCATGTTTATAGTGACTGTCATATAGTTGAATTTCTGGCCTACATTAAATCAAGTATATAATGACTCATCATATTGTTAGAATTTATAGCCTACATGAAATCATGTAAGTTTATTGTGAGGAATTTCTAGCCTACATTAAATCATGTAAGTTTAATCTTTGAATTTCTAGCCTAGAAGTCCACACGCTATTCCAGTCTTCACTTATAACTACAATTATGAGAAATAGCAGAATGAGATGGCTCGAACACTTGGAGAGGATGGACGAGCATAGACAAACAAAAAGGACAATAACACAGAAGTGATAAATGGAGACGGACCAAGAGGCAGACCAAGACAACCAAGGACGGCGTGACAACCTGGAAGATGACCTACGAACCCTCGGAGTGGACAGAGTGGCAGGAGAGGAAGGAAGGAATAGAGGCAAGTCTTGTGTGCAGTAATGAGCCTCAGTGTCCGAGAAAGCTGAATGAATGAATGTGAATGAATGAATGAATGAGTGAGTGAGTGAGTGACAGATTATCACAGATAGTTCTTATATTTCATTCCATGATAAATCACATGCTTTTTACGTTTCTTTTCATGACAAAGAAAATATTTTCTTACATTCATTCCATGGTAAATTATATATATATATATATATATATATATATATATATATATATATATATATATATATGTATGTATGTATATATGTATGTATGTTCCAACATCACTCTGGAACGCCTGGAGCAATTTCAACCAAACTTGGTACACGTATAACTTACAATCTGGAAATGTATAATGTGGGGGTAAGACTCCCCTATCTCCCCTAGGGATCGGGGTAGAAAGGGCTTGACATACTTTCCACTAAATTGAGGGAGGAACAAAAGAATGGTCTAAGGGAGATAATCGTGAAATAGAGCGGCGCTGTCCTAAAAGCAGCATGTAGAACCTTCTATGGCAAATCCAAATAATTTTGATGGTCTCTTTTTGTTTTAATTATATTTGTAAAAATAAATTTTATCTTTGTTTTTTTCCTTATGTTTATATTAGCTGTTTTATTGTATTTTATTGTAGATTTCATTGTTCAGTGACAGTGTGCCATTGTCTTATTTTTTTCAAATTAGCTTTTCGAATCAGGGAGAAAGAGAGAGGGGGAGATAGGGAGAGAGGGAGAGAGATGGATGGAAAGAAAGGGAGAGATAGAAGGAGAGAGATGGAGGGAAAGAGAGGGAGAGATAGAGGTAGAGAAAGGAAGAGATAGATTTGAGATCGCCATGTTTCTCCCACAGACAACTTTATGTTGCTTGCTCAAGGTAGAGAGAGAGGGATAGAGATGAGATAGAAGAAAGAGAGAGGGAGAGGGAGAGAGTGAGAGGGAGGGAAAGAGAGGGAGAGAGATGTAGAGAGAAGAGAGAGATATGGATAGAGAGGGAGAGAGATAGATCTGAGATCGCCATGTTTCTCCCACGGACAACTTTATGTTGCTTGCTCAAGGGCAAGAGAGAGAGAGAGGGAGGGAGAGAGCGAGCGAGAGGGAGAGGGAGAGGTATGGAGAGGGGGAGACATATGAGAGACAGAGAGTGAGAGGGAGAGAGGGGAGAGAGATAGAGAGGGACAGAGAGAGAGAGAAAGTGGGAGAGAGATAGATCGCCATGTTTCTGCCACGGACAACCTTACGTTGCTTGCTCAAGGAGGTGAAGCTAAAAATGTTGTTTATAATCAAGTTTTGAATTAAATTAATATTATATATATGACAGATCATATATATACCTTTTTCACTTCGTTCCTTGACAGATCATATATATATATATATATATATATATATATATATATATATATATACCTTCTTCACTTCGTTCCTTGACAGATCATATATATATATATATATATATATATCTTTTTCACTTCGTTCCTTGACAGATCATATGTGTACCTTTTTCATTTCTTTCAAATCATATGTGTACCTTTTTCATTTATTTCCTTGGCAAATCATATGTGTACCTTTTTCATTTCTTTCTTGGTAAATCATATGTGTACCTTTTTCATTTCTTTCCTTGTGAGATCATATAAACCGTTCTCACTTTTTTTCCTTCCCAGATCATATTTAACTTTTTTTTTCACTTCTTCTCATAACATATCAGTCACTTTGATACACTTCATTGCATTATTCGTCTTGCACTGGTAATGTATAAACAAAAAACAAACAAACAAACCCACAAACATCTTAAGAGCTCATCTGTTTCCTAATATCTGTCACTCAGCGTGCAACATCCAGATATATCCCGCCCTGTCACGTTTATTGCCTTTCAGTGTTTCAGTGAGAAAATATCCGGCCAGATTAATGACGTCACAGGTTTCTAACATCGTGCACCAACTGTTGCCAGATAAGCAAATGACGCAGGTAGATCTGGCCGTACTCTTTTGGCCTGTCCAATATCCAAAGCAGGGAATAGAAACGCACAGAGACGCTATTCAATCGGCTTACGAGGACAAATCATCGATAACAGCACAATGTACATAATAAAGAAAGAAAAAAATCTTTTATAACGGCCTCGAAAACTTTCAAAGAAAGTCTTATATTCTAATACTGTATAAATCTTTTCGCGCCCCATTTGCTATCTTTCTAATCTTCCTTTACCTTTATTGTCTCGGATTTTAAAAGGTTTCTATTTTTACTCCGTTTCATGTATGTTTTTTTTTCCTTTTAATTGTCTCTTTTAAATTCGTTCTTTTCTTTTTATATGAGGGAGATTTCCAAAATCAGTCTTCGATTGGCTGGTTTAAAGAACAGTCAAAACAGAAAAAAGAAATGTTATTACACACAAAACTTACATACATAACTGTATTAGTTTTCCATATAGTCACCACCCAGATTGAAGCACTTCTCGTATCGTGACACCCGCCTTTGCAATCTCTCGTCAAAGAACGGCACCGCCAGGGTATCCAGCCAGTTGTTTACTTCGTTCATGAGCTCCTCGTTGGTTTCAAAACGCTGAGTAGCCAGACAGATCTTCATTTTGCTGAAGAGACGGTAATCGTTGGGCGCCAAGGCCGGGTTGTACGGTGAGTGATCGAAAGTCTCCCAAATGAAATGTCCGAGTAAAGCTTGTGTGCAAGTCGCAATGTGGGGCCGCAGTTCAGGGGCTTGCAATGTCGTTCAGAAGAACAACCACCTTTCCGCCCCTTTTGGTTTGGCTGATAGACCTTCGAGGCTTCTTCAACATTTCACAATAAATCTGTGAAGTAAATGTGGTGGTTCCTGGTGCATGAATTCCGTCAACAAAATTCCCTTCCGGCCCAAGAACACTGTAACCATCATTTTTTTTTTTTGTTGGTACAAAAGTATTTTAATTTCCTGGGCTTCTTTGGAAACTGAGTGTGCTTCCGCTGTTTGGATTATTCCCTCGCTTCTGAATTCACAGAATGAACCCATGTCTCGTCTCCAGTCACGAGGTTCTGTCTTCTCCCGGTGGTACAGAAGGAGCATCAAAACTGAGCCCATTCTTTGAACACTGTGAAAGTCAGTCAGTTGTTTTGGTCACAATCGTGCACAGAACTTGTACTAGACCAGTCGTGGCAGTCTGAAACAGACTAATTCTCGAAATCTGAGGAAATGCACCACAAGGATCTGATGATACGAAACGAGTTTTTTTTTCCACACATGACTTGATGGATCTGGTTTTTTTTTTTAACGATACACAGTTGAGTATCGTCCTAGGTCCCCTCCGTTCCCGTCCATCCCCTCTCATTGTCATGCAAATTTATGCGCCCATACCAGAATTTCTTTCACCGATTCTTCTCAAAACGTACTCATAACTTTATCACTCTACACACTGATTTTGCAAGTCTGTCTATCACGGAGTTACATGGCAATGATGTGGCAGACAGACTTGCTGGACAGTCAAAAATAAATGGCAGGCTGACAATGGACAAGGGGGACAATGTTATGGCTGTACTGGATAGACTGCGGGAGAATGAAGAGCGGGATTGGAATAACAATGTAGCTGTGAAAAGACTGCTGGAGCTAGGACAAATTACAGCTGCTGGCAGAAAATCCGAACTGTGTAGCAGAAAACGCATCGTAAACAAACCAACATTTGAGAACTATTAGCAAAAATACTCTTCAATGGATGCTGCAGCATGCAACTGAGCATACATGGGGTTGTCCCGAATGCAGTGAAGTCGAGTCTGAATTTTGAACTTTGAACTTTGAACATTGCACAATTAACGATGAATCTCGGCGACGCTGTTTTTCTACGGTCAGAAAATGAATCACACCATGGCATTAATAGCCGGCGTGAGTGGCTTCTACGGGGTCTATGTTTATCCTGTTGCTGTTCGTGCATAATTGTACAGAATGGACCGTTGTTTGGCATTTAGAAAGATAACATTTTCTGGTTGCTTCAGAAAATGCGTCGTGTCGCGATGGCAACCAGTTTATTTACCAGCCATTCGGAAGTAGATTTTGCAGTTGTCCAATATTATGTGTGAAAGGGAAACAACCATTCCTGTAGTTTTATTACCTAACAAAACCATGCTTCAAGTAAATAAGCTATCAGAGGAGTCGTATTTATATCAATTTTTGGCATATTTTTTTCTTTCCTTTCTTTTTTAAATTTTAACCCCGTTTCAGATATCGACCTTTTCGCCATTTCATGAGCTTTTTATTTTCATATATAATGATGGGAACATGTGATAAGAGAGCTTGCTTATGTGTTATTGTTACTTATTATTTTAAATGTATTATACCGTGTTCAGTTAGGCTCTTCTATAGTTTTATGGCTTTCATATTGGGTACTTCCAGTCTAGATGTTACGTGGAGACGTATCTGTGTGGGCTTTTATGACAGAATATACGCCGAAGTCGTGTGTATACGCTAAAATGCATTAGGTACAGTTTGATTGAAATATTCGTGAATTACAAAATAAAACACAAGAAATTCTGACTGACTCTGAGCTTTCCAGACAGATATTCATTTCATGATTTATGATTTATCTAGATAACAGAAAAATATGATTTTAAGGGCATGCATCTGTTCCATCGCAACATATGCCTGTGAGACCTGGACACTTAACAAAACAGCTTAAAAGTGCCTCTGAATGTAAATGCTACAGAAGAGTTATTGAAATATCACGGACACAAAAAAGAACAAATTTATCCATACTATAAGAACTTAATATTGAAGAAGGCTGAGTAGTAGAGAGGATTAAAGAGAAAACTTAAATATTTTGGACATATTAAACGTCATGAGAATTTAGAGAAGACCGTCTTGGAAGGATACTTAATGAGGAAAAGAAAGAGAGGAAGACAAAGGTGAAAATAGCTGCAAGACATCGTTGATGATCTGCAGCTTGATACATCGGCAGCAGGACATCTTGCTTACAACCGAGAGGGCTATAGGTGAGCTGTTAGGGAGGCAAATTTCCGCAAGGGACATGCAAATGACTGACTGACTGACTGACTAGATGACAAAGGGTCTGACTTTTCTCTTAATTTCCCTGCACCGCCCTTGGATAAGCTATGTCTTGTTTTTTTTTTTTTAATCTACATTTACCATCTTCTCCTTTGTAAATAAAAATTCATTTTCTCAATCACAATTTACATTTTATGAATGTCTTTCTAGGAAAATCTTACCTTTGAGGATGGTGAAGAAGGTATAACCGATTCACACTCGAATGTAGACATGCTCATGGCGTGTAAATTGTCCCCTTTGTTGTGTTGGAGGTTCTCGGCTTGGCGAAGCAAGTTCTTCTCTGCCAATCGTCGAATTGGTGTTACGTTTATGCTGTTAACTCCAGCTGGTCTTTGTCCCCCGTGGATATTCAAGTATCCCATGGATTCCACGCTGCCATTTCTGCTGCTGCGGCCGCTTCCTGTTTTACTGTCTGTCTCCTCAACCAGCGTGGACGTTGATGAGCTCTGCCTGAAAACATCGCTGTCATCTCTTGGCAGATAGAACTCTGGTCTCGTGAAATCATTGGTTGTTTTAGTAACGACATTTTCCAACGCAAAATCTGTGTCGACCTTCTGAATAAATTTGTTTTCAGTTTTGTTGAGCAGATGAGGCAAATGTCCATTGGCTTGGCTGACATGGTTATTATGGAAGCGAAGATGTGGTAAACTTACGTAAGTGACTTTTTCAGACGGGGTCGTCGAATCTGCAAATACATCGTCAGAAGATATGTTAAGATCCACGTTGGAATCATCTATAAGCACAGATTCCGGCACGGCGGAATCATCCAAAGATCTGGCCCGAGATGCAGGATCTGAAGATACGCAGTTCGAGGTACAAGTCAAGTCTTTTGTGCACAGTCCATCAATGGAAGCGCTGCGTATCTTCTGGGATGATTCCTGGTGGGAAATTTGTCTCGAAGGTGCAACAGATGGCACAATAGCCCGCTTCCTCCTTCTTCGAATTGTCAGAACAACGTGTCCAGATTTTATGGCATTTTCCAGCAGCAATCTGTGAATTATTATAAATTGAATTAAAAAAAAACACACACATTACTGTTTCATTTAAGTGAGAGAGAACTTGCATACTTCTGCGAAACATTTTCAGGAAAATGAAGAAAGTTTAAAATATAATTTGATATACAAATTTAATGGTAGTTTAGTCCAAGAAGGCAAATTTCAAACAAGCAGATATCAATTGTTGTGAGATTTTCTCTAAGCGTCATTTTGCTGAATATCTCCTCTCATGACTGTCTGTAACAATGCTGGATTTACATAATAGACCACAGCAATAGCAAGCAATGTTTGTGTTGCAGTGTGCTATGCATTATAACATAACTCACAACATGGATCATATAGATCTTTTATCCTAGTGTCGCGCTTAAACATAGAAACATAGGAAAAACGTCATAGAACAGAAGCTTTTGATCATACAAATATCTTTAGCACACGTAAGATACAAGAAATGTAATAGATCTTCAGACCCACTTTGTACTGCACGGAGAATCCCTTAAAAATCCGCCTTGAAGTTCATGATATATTCCAAACTGCTGAGTTCCCTATACAAGCCTCATCAGACCAGTTCTTTAAACTCGTATATATCACACAGAATTCATCGTGCCAACATATTTTAATACACTTAATACGAATAAAATCCATAAACTGTGCATATAAACCTTTTTATCGTATTTGCACAGAAGAGCGCTAGTGGTAGTGATGGCATAAGAACAAAATTGACGCCCACTTTCTAAACGAAAGATAGGAGTACACAAAAATCAGTTCAAGGCTTCCATTCCTTAATGATCTCCTACAATGAGATAATCGATACACTTATTTTGACTATAAAGGTGGGTGATATTGAAAAATTCATTGTAAGGATTGCATGCAGTAAAATCTAGGGTCTGCATTTTGAAATGATATAAATATGTAACGATGTAATGACTCCAAGAATTTAAAAGAATTAACACTAAAAGATCTAATTTTTTTCTATACAAAACCTCACACAAAAAAAAACTTCTTTCAATGACGCTATCATTTCGAACGTTTTTTAAAAATCCCTTTATGTAAGTCTAAGCTTTTTCCACTGACCCTACAGTGAAGATTTTGCTGTACAAACGTCAAACTGAAATGGTAATGGAATACTGTGGGTTGTTTTAATTACAGGAGAAGATTCAAGAAACAAGCTTCTTAAAAGACTCCACTATTGTTACATTCTTCCATGCCCCAATAGTTAGGCAGGAATTATAAAACAGAAATCCCGTAACAGGAAAATAGGATAGGGTGTTGGCCATCACTGGTATCTGTGATATCATCTACGATTTAGTTTTCCGATGATAGAGAACATGTCTTGTCTTTTCTGGTCTTCTCTTGTCTCCGATCTCCCTGGAACTGCGAGCTGGCGTTCTTTGCAGCCGATGCTGTGAAGATGTTGAGACACAGCATCGTATCGGCGTGGGAGCGAGACATGGGGGCAATTTTTTCTGTCCCGGAGTGCAGCTAAAAAAGCATGGGGTGTGCAGTACTTCTTTAGCAGACTCCACCACCACGGGGACTACAGCGATCCCTGCCCAAGTAGTCAGGCTAGGCCTGTTACTGGGGGTACCAACGAAGAGGTGGGATAGGATCTTGGTCAGCTTAATGAGGTCTCTAACGCTTCATCCCCTACGGCATTTGCTATGGGGCTATCTATCTTATGATTCGCCAACCCAGACGCTGGCATGTCTGTTCTGTGTCGCTGATTGCCAGCCAAAACAGACAGTCTTCGATAAGGAATAAAAATGGTTTAGTTAATTTTGTTCAGAATATAGGGCAGTAGGAATGCAAAAGAAAGTGTATGCATCATCAGCCATTATAACTGGGAGGACCGGAGGAGAGTCCATGTCTCATGGAGAGCGACTCTGCAAAGCTATTTGAGGAGAAAACGAGGGCCAAAACTGAAGACACGAGAAACAAGACAGTGAAATTGGACCTTGAAACGCAAATATTATTAGTTGTTGCTGTGGTCTCTTATGCTAAGTAAATATTGGTAGAGTCAAACAAGAGAGAATCTGCTCAACACAGTGATGTTTAACAATCTCTCTCTGTTTATCTCTCTCCCCCCCCAACCCCCAACCTCCTCCCTCCACACGCACACCACACGCACGCACATGCGCGCACACATACACACAACACACACCAAATATCAGTCAGCTTTAAAATCATCTCTAAGACTAAATCAACTGCTAGCACGCTATCCACATGTGGATCAGATATCCACACTGGACACATGAACTAACAAACAGAAATAGTCAAATTGTAGCCTTCTTGCTCGTGGCTATTATAGGGTTAATCCTCCACCATTGTTGAAAATGTTAACACCAGTAATTCCGCACAAAAAGAATGCTGCCCCAATTAAGAGAAGATAGGGATGAAAACGATACATCATTTCGGGGCTAGACGGAATCCAATGGCTACGTACATCCAAACATCCATTAAAAGCCTCTAGGTCTTAATGATGTAGTAAAGTAAGTTGCGACGGGTCGGATTAATTAAACAATGTATAAAACTACAAACTGTAATAATTACATGAAAAACTGAAACTTAAACGAGGGTTAAAAAAGAAACTTGAACAAGCATATATCAAGCATGAAGATAACGGAATGGTCCAGAAATGAAAATGTTATTCTACAGGGAGATGAAATTGCAAGAAGTACGAAAGCCTTATGTAGGAATGCCAGTTGTTGCGTGGGTTTCCTGGTGTAAGGCAGTTGTTGTGTGGGTTTCCTGGTGTAAGGCAGTTGTTGCGTGGGTTTCCTGGTATAAGGAAGTTGTTGCGTGGGTTTCCTGGTGTAAGGCAGTTGTTGCGTGGGTTTCCTGGTGTAAGGCAGTTGTTGCGTGGGTTTCCTGGTGTAAGGCAGTTGTTGCGTGGGTTTCCTGGTGTAAGGCAGTTGTTGCGTGGGTTTCCTGGTGTAAGGCAGTTGTTGCGTGGGTTTCCTGGTGTAAGGCAGTTGTTGCGTGGGTTTCCTGGTGTAAGGCAGTTGTTGCGTGGGTTTCCTGTTATAAGGAAGTTGTTGCGTGGGTTCCCTGGTGTAAGGCAGTTGTTGCGTGGGTTTCCTGTTATAAGGAAGCTGTTGCGTGGGTTCCCTGGTGTAAGGCAGTTGTTGCGTGGGTTTCTTGGTGTCAGACAGTTGTTGTGTAGGTTTCCTGGTGTAAGGCATTTGTTGTGTGGGTTTCCTGGTGTAAGGCCGTTGTTGCGTAGGTTTCCTGGTATAAGGCAGTTATTGCGTGGGTTTCCTGGTGTAAGGCAGTTGTTGCGTGGGTTTCCTGGTGTAAGGCAGTTCCTTTTTGAGCCATTGCTTTATCTGAATAATTTCTTTTATTACAACATTCTCGCCTTGATCAGGCTTGACCTACCTTCTACGAATTCTGATGCCAACTTACTTGTCCTAAAACTAGGAAGAGACAAAATACCCCTCATTTTTTGAGTCACAGACTCTGCAGTGTTTTAAGGATATAGTTGTTTTTTTAAAAAATAAGTCATATCCAACTTCTCCAGTGACAGGCACGATATTCTGAAATATTTACTGCCATGCTGTATTTACAGGAACAGTTTTACGACCATTAGAATGCCGCTAGCATAACTATAATATCAAATTTAAGGATGCAGCAATGTAGTCAAGATTAATAACAGTTACAGCGGTCGCGGGCTTGCTTACAGCTGTCTGCACTAAGTCATTACGTTACTATAAAAATGCACGTCTCTCTGGGGCGAGCACAGACTAGATAAAGGGAGACTACAAACGTCTGAATTTAGAACCAAAAAACTCCCCTTGTTTTACAGAAGCTTCAGTTTAAGCAAATATCTGCCCCAGGCAATTTCTCCTACTGTGTTGTCACTAGTGATGTTTAACAGCCACACACCCACGCCATCATTTTCGTTATAAAAGGAATATCAGTAAATAAAACCAACAATTTTCTAAACATATCTACATAGATTCTAAAAGAAAATAAATAGCAACGGAAGGAATCTCATGTTATATACAAGGGGTCGTCAAACGTGTTCGACGTAAGAGCCTTTTGTCACGGAAGGTACCATGATCAACAGGGCTCTCCTTCCACCCAGGCTAAGTAGATTTGAATCTACAAACACTCACCACCGCGAGGTGGTAAACGTATCTAGCCAGCCCTTACGGGTTTAAAAAAGAAAAGAAAAGAAAAAAAGAGCCTTTTGGCTAAGATCAAAGTGTAGTTTTTGGCTAGGATCAAAGTGTCCTCTTGGCAGGTACCCTGATCAAAGAGCCCTTTGGTTAAGACAAAAGCGTCGTTATTTTTTTTAACTAAACGAGATGTACGAGGCCTACCCTGCACATTGATTGCCGGGGGTATGGTCTATATCTCATTAAGGGTGGACCCGGTTTGCAGTACCGCCGGGTCACGGCCTGTTGCTTTCGTTGTCTTAAAAAAAAAAAGTAAGAGCCTTTTACTGGCGATATCACTTTCACCTTAACTGTGTACTGGTCCTTCGCTAGATTATAATTGCTGTTATAAGAATTATCTTGTGTGCTTTGCTACTGTGTGTCCTCGAAGCGCTTGCCGGTAATCCCAACGCGAATATCATCGCCACAGATCCTCCATTTGATCCAGTTTCTGAACAGATCATCCAGTAAAAGGACAAAGATGGCCAGAGAACAAGCCAGATAACGTGGATGTTCAGTGGGTATTCCGGGCAAATTCTCCCACTCCCATCCAGATTTCGACAGTAACAGAGTCTTTTGATCCAAACCATTGGGCTGTTGATACACCTTCCCCGATTGCCTGGCGACTTCGTATTAAGAATGTTCAGGCCACAGATGAGGGATTATATATTTGTAGATTCCAGTTCTTCACGCAGAGCATGATATGCTATGTCGCTGATGCAAAGGAATTGAGAATTGTCCGCACATCTGGACAGTACCCACGCCACCAGCATTCCAGAATGAATGTGACAAACAGCATTCCAGAAGTGACAAAAAGATGTGTTTTCACGTACACCTACAGAATACAGGTCTTCAGATTCTGAAGTAAAGAATGTGGTCAAGCCACTTTTGCTGTACTGAAGAACTTGGCATAATTTGACCTTCTACTGCAGATATGTGACTTCAAGACAAAGTTCATGTTATAACTAAGAAGCACTAAAGAAGAAGAATTCCTGGTTTATTGTTATATGATTAAAATGTTGAAAAAGAGAAGGAAAAAAATCGAGGTAAGAGCCACAGGAGATAAATTTTATATGTTTGAGAGACACAAGACATTAACAAATCTCTCTCTCTCTCTCTTTCTCTCTGAACCTTAAGTGCCCAGGGCACATGGAGCTTCCGCAATGGTTTTCCACAAACGCCTGTCCTTTGTCTTTTTTTTCACTTTTGCCCAGGTGAGTCCTGAATTGCTCAACATCCTCTCTGCTGTTCTTCTCCGTGTCTCCTTTGGTCTACCTTTACTTCTCTTCCTTTGTGGTGTTCATCTTAGTGCTATTTTTGATAGTGAGTTGTCAGTCATTCGGAGCACATGTCCCAACCATCGCCGGCGTCTTTAACAAATATCACACAAACGTTTTTATTGTTATAAGCACATATTTTTACATAAATATTAACAAATACGTGCTCGTAATAATATTTATTCTTTGCCTACACCAGTTTGTACGATGACTGATCCTCCAGTGCAAATCCTCTGTAATCCTTGATGATCCAAAATGTATTTAAGCATGGCTAAAATCTGGCGTTAAAAATAGCACTTCGATTCTTAAACACATTCACCCATCAAGAACATTTTTATCTAATGGACTCTCAGTTTATATCCGGTAAATAATTATAAAACTTTTTTTAAAAATTACATTTATATTAATTGTAATATTGATCACAGTTTTATATTAATTGTGATGCATAGAGCTCAGCCAACGTATTTCCGCGAGGTGCGCATTATATGTCTGAGATCCGCATGTGGCTCGAGAGACGCAGTTTGGCCATCCCTGTTATATAAACACTTCAAATGTACATGGATCAGGCAGGCAGAAGCGGCCACAAACAAAACAAAACGGCCACAAAGAAACCTTCTGGGAGAACTACACAGACATCAAACACGTTTTAAAAAGTAAACACGGCCGTAAAAGGGAGACAATGAGCACATACACATATACATAACAATCAGTGTCTGCTAGCTATTCACTCACACTGGTTTCTCTTTAACCTTACTGGCCTTATCTATATATATATATGTATGTATGTATATCTATCTCCCTCTCCCTCCCTCCCCCTCTCTCTCCCTTCCTCTCTCTCTCCTCTCTCTCCCTCCCTCTCTACCTCTCTCTCCCTCTCTCTCCCTCTCTCTCCCCCTCTCTCCATCTCTCTTTCCCTTTCTCTCTCCCTCTCTCTCTCCCCTCTCTCTCTCTCTTACTGATAAAAATGTCTATATGAATTTCTTTTAAAAACCAGTAGAAACAGTGAACGTACACCCAAAGCAAACCAAAGCAATACATACTTCAATCACTGTTCAGAGACAAACATTTGAACGCAATCAAAGAGACCTTTTTCTGCTTTCAATGCAAAATCTTGAGAACACAGATTAATACTGCCAGTGTAAAGCTGTATCATTCTTTGACAGCACATGAAGAAAAAAAAACTTTGAGAAGGCTGATGAAATGTTAATATTGCTGTCGTTACGATATCTCCCAGCTTGACAGTTCGTTCGCAACGTTCACAGAAACAGCACGCCATATCCGATCCATAATTTCGTTCAATAACTGTACGTGTTAAAGTGGAAGCAGTGAAAGGTTCTCACATTCAGAATCTTAACATAATCCAGTTCGATTGTATGTCCATTAGCCTACGCAATGAATCTGAAAAATATTTGCTTAAAATGGCATAGGTTTTTTTAAAAATTGTTCTTTTCGTTTTGTTGCTTTGTATTTCTGTTGTTACTGTTATTATTCCTATTATTGTTGTTCTTTCTGTGCTTGCTGTTTCTGCTGCAGTTATTGTTATTGCTGTTGTTGTTTCTGTTTTTTTAAACTGCTGTTATTGTTACTGTTGCTGTTTCGGCTGCTGTTACTGTTGATGCTACTGTTGTTGTTTCTGTTGCTGCTGTTACTGTTGATGCTACTGGTGTTGTTTCTGTTGCTGCTGTTATTGTTACTGTTGCTGTTTCTGCTGCTGTTACTGTTGATGCTACTGTTGTTGTTTCTGTTGCTGTTGTTACTGTTGATGATACTGCTGTTGTTGTTTCTGTTGCTGCTGTTATTGTTGATACTATTGTTGTTGTTTCTGTTGCTGCTGTTATTGTTGATACAACTGTTGTTGTTTCTGTTGCTGCTGTTATTGTTGATGCTACTGTTGTTGTTTCTGTTGCTGCTGTTATTGTTGATACTACTGTTGTTGTTTCTGTTGCTACTGTTACTGTTGACGATACTGCTGTTATTGTTTCTGTTACTGCTGTTACTGTTGACGATACTGCTGTTATTGTTTCTGTTACTGCTGTTACTTTTGACGATACTGTTGTTACTGTTGATGATACTGTTGTTGTTGTGTTGCTGCTGTTACTGTTGATGTTGTTGTTTCTGTTGCTGCTGTTACTGTTGACGATACTGTTGTTGTTATTGCTGTTGCTGCTGTTACTGTTGATGATACTGCTGATGTTATTGTTTCTGTTGCTGCTGTTACTGTTGATGATACTGTTGTTGTTTCTGTTGCTGCTGTTACTGTTGATGCTACTGCTGTTGTTTCTGTTGCTGCTTTATTTATTTATTATTATTACTCTTGTTGTTTCTGTTTTTTGTTGTTATTGTCGCTGCTTTTGTTTCTGTGGCCGCTGTTATTGCTATTGTTGCTCCTGCTGTTATTGTTGATGCAGCTATCGTGATTGCTGCTATTGTTCCGAGCGTCTGAACCAATTTGCTAACTCTGTTTCTAAATGATGATGATGATGATGATGATGATGAAAACGACAGATGCCAATATTAAGAGGTTGTCGTTGTCTTCATAGTCGCAATGTGTATTTTTTTTTAAAGTGGGATAATTTCCCAGTGTGCTGCACTGCCTGGATTCTTTGCAAGCTCCAATACCACCCCGCATCATATTAATCACCACCTTGCTCTCGGCGGTGTTGTTATCACTGCCTGTTTAAAATATTGCAAGCTGTGACAATCTATTTAAAGGCACCACGCCGATGAAGAGACGTTGCTGTTTATAAATTCAAAGACAACAGTTACGGATAAGCTGTCATCTGTTTGCAAGGCGCATGATTTATACATAGCCAATTATTTATATACAAGATTGCAATGCCAGGAACTGGCCAAGTAATTAACACACTTATCTGCAGGCATTTCCCAGAAATGAACCCAAAGCTCCCATGCTATAACTGAAAACAGAATCTGGTGGAGAGAAAGACAAGGCAAAGGGGATTAAAGAGAAGTATAGGAGAAAGAAGTTACACGTGAAATTCACTCAACCCTCATACGAATAACAAATCTAGTCCCAGGTCGCTGGCTCTAATCGTTAACCCTGGTTATAACGGCTCGTGCAGGATATGCCCCTGTGGCCCGCACATGCGATGCCATTTTCCCGTGTGAGCTGCCGGTACAATTGAATCCAACAAAAGGGCAAAGCGTTCCTTGGTGCTCCGGCGGTGATTCTCAAGCAGTAGTCAAAGGAGGACAACTATGTTTAGGCTGCAGGAAGTTTGCTTGTGTTATACAGGTATCACATGCAGGTTATTAGTAAGGAAAGGAATAATGTATTGATGTTTAGTCCCAACAGAAGAAAGACAACTCTGTCATTCTTGATTTAGTTTGAAAATGTTATTTAATAAAACTGAGTAACTTTCAACAATGCCCTGTAGAAGAAGAAGAAGAAGAAGAAAAAGAAGAAGAAGAACCCTCATTATGTCTTTGTTGTCCAATTACTGAGCATTGATTAAGAGCATAAGACAAGAGATCAGTTTTCACAAGCGGTAATCAAGTAAGGTACAAGGTGGAAATAACCGCAATTACTTTCTGTCTTCGATGTCTTCTGTCATCACGATTAAATGCCCTTCTCTTTCTTTGCAAAGTTGTCCATTATCTTCTCTCTCGGTTCTCCTACGCACGTGTCCATCTCTCCCGTTATGCTGTCATAGCTTCGACTCCTTCTTTTCTATGTAACAGAAAGTGAGATTTTCTTATCACTTTAACTGAATATATTTATCCGTTTACTGTTCTCCTTAATTTTTTCAGTAATATTTATAGTTGTCTTTGGTCTGTAATATTTATTTGAAAAAAAAAATCTCACTTATTTCCAGAATATTCACTGTATTAGCCAAGTCCAGCTTTCACAAAACAAGTAAGATTAGCAATATCTTCTTCACTTATAAAGCGCACAGAATCTGTAATGTTACACGTAAATAAGCTTCAGTATCTTACCCTAGTAGTTCTCACGTGTAAATATTGTCTAAGACGTCAGGAAAATGATGTTTGCGACACCTGAAGCTACACAAGAAGCCGTTCAAATTTTGAGAATCTTTTGGGAACGTATATACCCGCTCGTTCATCGATGGAAATTATCATATATCACCAATTTGCCTGACCACGTGTTACTGATTTGTATGATCACATGTTACTGATTTGTACGTTCACAAGGAAGAGTTTGTACTCGCTGCTGGTCGTGGATGTAACACGAATTACGAAGGCAGTAACGGTTAGTTCAAATCGTGATGGTTTCCTTCGGTTTTTTTTCCACACAGTAAGCGTTGACTTAGCTGATGCTGAATGCATGATGTGTGTCTTACCTATGTTTGATGGTTGAGCTTTGCGAAATAAAGAGAGTGAGAAGTTAAATTCTTGCGTTAATCCAGCTCAAAGCACTTTAGATTTTGAACAGTCCTCTGTAGAATCAGAGGTAAAAAACTCTCAGAAAATACTTTACACGCTAATAGAAAGGAAGCCCAAATAAATATAGCCTCCACCATAGATACATTACATGAATAATTATTGCTCCAAACTATTTAAGACTTAGTTCTTTTATTCTTTTGTTCATTGATAATGACAATATTTTAGAGACAGATGATTAATCACGGTATGTAATAAGTTAATGGACAAATATGCTCCCAGTGAACGGGAGTGCTAGATATCTGTGTCAAGTTCTACGTCTCAGGGTTAATGCTTGAAGTACATCCCTGTTATGGTAATGTATCCCTGTTATGGTAATCTATCTCTGTTATGGTAACCTATGTCTGTTATAGTAACCTGTGTCTGTTATAGTAATCTATCCCTGTTATGGTAATCTATCCCTGTTATGGTAATCTATCCCTGTTATGGTAATCTATGCCTGTTATGGTAATCTATCCCTGTTATGGTAATCTGTTACCACACGACGCACAAAAAGGTCGAGATTAGTGTTTATCATCTTTTGGAATAAAATTTAAGGACAATTATTCTTGGTTTTTTTTTTTTAGATTTTCAAGTCCAGCTGACTCTATAGCTGACATTGTCACTTACTGAACAGAACTGTTTTATAAGAATCGTTCTCGAAAAAAAAAATCGCAGAGAAACAGCGACCTTTTAGACGTGAGAGGAAGAAAAATCACAAGAAAACTACCTGAGACTTGAACCAACGACTCCAGTAGGACGAGGAGCCGTCTAGCCACGAGAGAAGAGCACATTAACGAACTGAGATTTAAGCGCAAACCGAAACTGTGATACCCGGAAAGAAAAGCCCGAAATACATAGTTCGTTAATGGGCTCTTCTCTCGTGGCTCGTCCTACCGGAGACGCTGGTTCAAGTCCCAGGTAATTCTCTTATGATTTTGTTCCCCCTCACGTCTAAAAGTTCTTTGTCTACGATTTTTTTATGAGCTGTAATGAAACAACACTGTGTTCTCTGTTACTTTACTGTAGGAAAGCCTCATTGTTTCCTATTTGCTAGAATTGTATTGAGCTAGCGAAGACAAGAATACTGACTTGATAAAAATTGTTCCCAATGTCAGTATTTCATGTATACCAACGTAACTGGAGTCTCAATAGCTCATACAATAAATCTGAAGTATCAATAGTTCGCATAACATGTCAGCAATATAAATAATTCATAAAACGTGTCTGCACTATCAATAGTTCCCCTGTGACTAAAATATGAGATAAAAAGAATCCAAAGATGATTGGGGCGTATAAACACAAACTATATGGTGAATTTCTGAAAGTAGGGACGCCAGCGGAACTTTAAATACAAAGATACCTACAAGTTCACTGTTCCCTCTAAGCTGCGCAACTGAGCACAGAAAAAAAATCATACCGCGCACACAATGTTTGGAGCCGCGCAAAAAAGACAAATGAAGCTTCTACTTTTATTTTCTAGTTTCCAGATGTTACTTCTTACTATAAATGCAATCAAGAAAAATACAATGACGGTACATGTTTTTCCTTTACTGTTTCTTTCTTGTTGAGAAATTACTTTGGGGTCGGATGTTTCAGCTGGTCTTTTATCGCGTAGTTTCTGTAGTTGCTGTAGCAGAATCGTGACGAGGCAGGTGGGCACACAGAGAATAGAGGGTAATTAAAATAAACGGCAGATCCATTTTCACTGCGTCCGATTTCCTGGAAAAGGAGGATGTCCATCGAGCTGTTCAGGTATGCGAGGAGAACTTGGTAACTAACACCAGACGTATTGACTCTCTGACCACAAACATTAGAGCCGTCCTGGTTTTTTTTTTTTTAAATAGCAGTAGATTTACTATCGCTGTGGAAACGTGAAAAATTATGTGAAACTCAAGTATGTGTTTTTGTAGAGTTCAAACTGGTACTGACAAAGACTGCTGCATCCTGTGCCCTATATTTTTCAAGCATAAATTTGGATGGTTAGAGTTTGTAATGAGAACGTTACCTTTAAACGTGAAAGTATCTCTGTTCTAACCCATAATTAGATGGCCAGACAGCAGAGTGTGGGATTAAGATATCAGATATTATCACCCTTAACAATCTTCTATTGTTTGTTAAACTAAAGTCACTTACTTGCTTCTCGACATACTGTGGGATTATGTTTCAATGAACCCATGTAAGTCAAATGTGATAGGATAAACAACTATGTAAATAAATAACTACTGTCACTGAATAAGTAAACAAAGAAATCATCACTGCAAGTAACTAAATACCAGTAACTGAAAAGTGCAGCAGGTTTATCCTGTTCTTAAATGTACAGGTCTTTACAGTGTGTGTGTGTGTGTGTGCGCGCGCGCGCGCGCGTGAGCTGAATATTTTCCATACAGACCGCAAACCCTTGCCTTACACCCCGTCTCTGTGAGAATCCTGCATCCGCCATGTTTCAGAAAAAAACTGACGAAAGACAAAGCTGGTTTTATACACAATTTGTGACCAGAATTTTCAACACAAAAAGAGAAACAAAACAAGTTAAAAAAAACAAAACAATAATATCGTATGTAATAAATCTGTGACATTTGATACAGTGGAAAGAGAATTAACAAGATTTTGTAAACACCTGTGTTTTGAGGATTTTGCGTTTTATTTATTTTTTTTTTGGATACTGAAAAAGCTTATTGCTATTTCATTTACATACTGTCAGAGATTTCGTGCCGCAAGAGAGTGACAGAAAATTCCCAAATGGATAAGATAGTTTCAGAGAAAATTCTTGAAAAAAAGCTAGTCAAGAAAGAAGACTCGTTACAGAAAACGGAAGCCTCGGGCGATGTTGATATAAAAAAAGGAGAAAATCAAAAACAATTCTCTCCTAGATC
The DNA here is from genome assembly GCA_009760885.1 of Achatina immaculata. Taxonomy (NCBI): domain Eukaryota; kingdom Metazoa; phylum Mollusca; class Gastropoda; order Stylommatophora; family Achatinidae; genus Lissachatina; species Lissachatina immaculata. Next base: position 98,241,964 of record CM019691.1, read on the forward strand.
GTTGTAACAACGGAGACTATTATGATAAAGGATGAGACAAAAATAATGTTCAGTCAGTCAGTCAATTCCATGCCCCTTGCGGAACTTTGCCTCCCTAACAGCTCTCCAGTAGGCCTCTCGGTTGTAAGCAAGATGCCCTGCTGTTGATAAACATTTGCAGATTATCAACGATGTCTTGCAGCCATCTTCGCCTTGGTCTTCCTCTCTTTCTTTTTCCTATTATGTATCCTACCAAGACGGTCTTCCCTAGATTATCATGACGTTTAATGTGTCCAAAATATTTAAGTTTTCTCTGTTTAATCCTCTTTACCAGCCAACCTTCTTCAGTATTAAGTTCTTGTAGTATAGTTACATTTGTTCTTTTTTGTGTCCATGATATTTGAATAACTCGTCTGTAGCATTTACATTCAAAGGCCTTTATGTATTTCTCAGCTGTTTTGTTAAATGTTACGACCAGCTAAAATTCAAGAATTTTAAATTCCATCAATAAACTTCGATGGGAAATACTACAGATCTTGATGTATAAATAAGCTGAGGAAAGAAAATTGGGTCAAGTAGAAAGTCAAGAAATACTTGTACAATAGAATAAAAGGAACACTCAACAGCCCTTCAGAATTGTCCTCCGAGAAGCTGAAATATCTTCTATGAAGCACGTTTTGAACGAAGTGCTGTCACGTGACTAAGAAAGGGCGCCATGAACAAATTCAATGTCCCACGCTCGGGCTGTATAGGCAGATGCATTCGCCTTTCGCCGTGTATCTAACGTAGTAACAGAGCTCATAAATAATGAAATGAAAACATACAGGCATTTGCCAAGGTAAGTATAGCATTTATGGCGTCAAAATGTCATGGAGTATGCAAATAATGATAACATTACTATATAGATGCAAAGCTTTATTACTGGTCTTTTTGAACACGTTTAAAGGAATTTGTTGATTTTCACTTGTTCCCTATTCTCTGCAATTTTTTTTTTTGAGAACTTGTGATTGATAGTCTATCCACCCGAGAAATTCACAGAATAATCTACCCGAAATTCACTGGGAAGAACTATGTGAAACAGAGAGCAGGAGAAACCAAGAGAGGAATATCTAGACAAACTGACCAAGATGTACGAGATGTCATGTGAATAAATCTGGCATGAGAGGCCCTACGGACAGCACGCAATGGAGGGACATGATTACCCACGATGTCATCAAGGCATCTACTGATCACATGTACATGATGGTGTGTGCAGTTATTGAAATATTCTGAATGTGCAAGATTTATGTACCACGTTATGAAGCACGTCAGTATTAACATTTGTGAAGAATGTATATAAGAATATATTTCAACTCCTAATGAACGAGGACTACTTACACGAAGCATGTGGAAAAGGCAACGAAAAGAGCAAAACCAGGCAAAATGTACAGGAGAAAAAAGATCTCTCTGTCAATGCATACAAACTCATTGTAAGAAATGCTTAAGGCTACTCAGACTCCTTGGTGGAAAAAAAAAATCAATGTATGATGCTGTGAGACACATTGCCCTCCATCTCTGAACGAGTTCTTCGTGACTATGTGTGGTCCACACTAGAGGCCACCGTTGAGAATGGAAGGGTGTAAGGTTTTATATTAGCAAACATTATCTGAAGGAAACAGCCCTTAAATTGCCCTCGTGTAAACCAATAACGGGGAAAGAACTCGTCTGGGCTTTTATTACTGTCGCTCATCGGTAAGACGAACGCCACTCAAGTAATCAATAGCTGATATCCAGGAGAGCTGATCTTCACTCATCACGGAAGTTTTATGTCAAATTTTTCTCTTGTTTTTGGAAAAGAGGATCTAAAAACGGTGCTGGGTATATCACGGACTAACAGACCGAAAGATATGAAAAAAGTCTATGTCCCAGACGCCTTCAGTGATGTTAAGGATTTTGCTTTAGATGATTGATCTCAATATCAAGTATGACTGGAGGGCGTAATGCCCTGACTAGAGCAATGATATCGTGAAGGTGAAATATTATTTAAAAACTGCTCATTAAAAGATATTAGAGAAGGTTAATATCAAGATTTAATGCAAGAAAGCTGATATTACGTGGATCATACCGGAAGTCGTAAGCACAATTTTTGTTTAAAAATCAGAATTTAGAGACAGAGAAAATATAAATGTATTATCTTAATCTGCATCCTTTGCACTTCATGTAGGGGTCATATTACGTCACCATCATGTGTCACGTGACCACGCGGAGCATAAACAAAATGGCGGGTTCTGAAGTTTCGTTTCGTCAACTTGCTGTTATTGAGTTACTGGTTAAAGAGGAAATCCCCGCTGTTGAAATTCATCAAAGACTTCAGCTTGCTTATGGAGATGTGTGTATGGGTGCTAGCAGTGTTAGGAGGTGGGTGAAACATTTCGAAGATGGAAACATGAGCATCCAAGATATGCCTCGCAGCGGTCGCCCTCAAACTGCCTCCACTGAGTGCAACGTGGAAAAGGTTGACGGCATCAACACATTTTGTGTGTACCACACAAAAAGAAAACAGACGTGTCACAGTTTCTGATATCGCTGTAAATCTTAGAATAGGACACAATGCAGTACAGGAAATGATTGAAACCCTAGGCTATATAAACGTTTTTGCCTGCTGGGTCCCCACGGGAGAGAACGTCCAGAAAACTGCGTTTGTGCCGTCGATCAGCTGGAACGGAATTCTACCGGGAGGGTATTTTCAAACTTGCAGAGCGATGGGAAAAATATGTGCAAAGAAATTGAGATTATGTTGAAAAGTGAAGAAAAGGATGCAGATTAAGGTGATATTTTTATATTTTCTCTATCTATAAATTCTGATTTTTTAAAACATTTTGCTCAGGACTTTTGGTATGACCCTCGTATATTATTTGATTGCTGGAAGAAGTGGGTCGTCGACTTAATGGAGACCCGATTTTTAAACTTTTATAAATAACCTATTAACACTAACGTGGAAGTGCTTGAGCCTACCTTTCTCTGTCTGAAAGAACTGAAAGTATATATTTCTTTCTAATTTTGCAACAAAATTTAAAAAACAAAAACAATAAGTAAAAAGTAAAAAAAGTAAAAAAAAAAGACGATGAATAAATAAATTATTTTTATATGTTGTGTTGTTTTTGTATGCGGTTCTTGAAAAAAGCATTTCCTGAAGTATTGTATTATTCTATGATTAGACTTCGAAAAAATCGTGGACAAAGCACTTTAGTGAGACGTGAGAGAAAGAAAAATCACAAGAGAATTACCTGGGATTCGAACCATGGACTCCAGAAGGAAGAACAGCCGTCTAGCCACGAGAGAACAGCGCATCTAGCCACGAGAGAACAGCGCACCGGAGTCCGTGGATCAAATCCCAGGTAATTCTCTTGTGATTTTTCTTTCTCTCACGTCTCACTAAAGTGCTTTTTCTACGATTTTTTTAAAGGTCTAATCCTACAAAACTGTGTTCTCTTACTTTATCGTACGTAAGTCTCGTTGTTTCCTTTGTATACAAAAAATTATTCCTGTATTATTCTATGCTTTTCATTTATATACGTGCTCAATTCACCTTCTGCCACTCTCATTCCTGTGTACTTTCCGCATTCTTTCTATCCTTTTGTAAAACTGAACCATACACCTCTGTTCGCACATATTACTAGAACCACTTTCATCACAGTCGTTATTTCTCTTCAAAAAATTATGTAAAGGAATCATAAGATATTTCCAATTATAACATATCCAAAGTGAGTCTGCGGTTCAGAAATTATGTATATAAATTTGGTACTGGAATTACTGTTTGTGATTCTTATTTATATAATTTAATTTATTGTTCTCGTTTCAAAACGAGTTGTTATATGTGTATGTATATCAGCCAGTCATACTTTCACGTAGCGGTTGGTCACCGTAGGAACTTGTACGACAACTGAACAAGTTACAAAATCATTATGTTTATTATCCTTCATTGGATCTATTACGTGCAAGAGGTTTATCGTTCAGGCAAACCAGGTAATATAATTATATGTTTCTGTCAAATATTTCTTTTCGAATGAAAATCAAAACAATTACAAGACTGAACGGCAAATCATGCATGTTAAGACTAAACTAAAAGTTTGGTAAAACTAAACTAAATGTCTGAGAGAGGTTTGTGAGTAAATACCAGTTACTTTCACACAGATAAGTTTGCAGCCTCTCACTTGGCTGCCCGATAGTGGACTACCTTGAGGTCTAACGACAATATTTACGTCCGTTTGTTGCCCAAAACTAAGCACCAGTTTGAAATGGTCGCCGTGATCAGGGGGTCAGTTGCTCAATCAGATTAAATCCAGGTCGACAGGTGGCTACTTTTGGACTACGTAGTCAAGTAACTCCTCTCTGTGTTAGCTGTGCAGCTAAGTGTTTAATCTTTCATCTGCTCTTCCTGTTTTTCTATGTTGTAATGTTTTTGTATGTGGCCTTTGAAAAAAAAGGGCTTTCGTCGAAATATTTGATTGTTGTATGTTTTTCATGTTTACGTGCTCATCTTACTTTCTGCATTCTTCTTTCTGCCCACTTTCCTCATTCTTTCTATCTTTTTTGTAAAACTGAACCATACACCTCCAGTTACTTTATTACTATGTAGGTATGTAGGTAAGACCGAGATCAAACGGCTCTTTTATCTGGGCCCATCGCACGTTCCGACGTGCTAGTCTCACCTGGCGAACCAGGACAATGTTGTATGGTCCTTCTGACATTTCACTAATCCCACGAAAGCTTCACAAGGCTGCGCTTATTTTCTAAGATTTTTGCACACGGGAGTCACATTAGAATTGTTGCTGAGCAAGATCTGTACAATGAGCCACGTCAGAATTGTTACAGAGCAAGATTTATACACAACAGCTATGTCTGAATTGTTACAGAGCAAGATTTACACACAGCAGCAATGTCAGAATTGTTACAGAGCAAGATTTACACACAGCAGCTTTTCAGAATTGTTACAGAGCAAGATTTACGCACAGCAACAATGTTAGAATTGTTACAGAGCAAGATTTACACACAGCAGCAATGTCAGAATTGTTACAGAGCAAGATTTACACACAGCAGCAATGTCAGAATTGTTACAGAGCAAGATTTACACACAGCAGCAATGTCAGAATTGTTACAGAGCAAGATTTACACACAGCAGCAATGTCGGAATTGAACTTTCCTACGTCCCGTGTGTTGGGCCGTAAAAGAATATAATACAGGTTAATCACGAGGACTTTCTGCCTCGTTAAACAACATCGATCACACTGATTTGTTTTCATCGACTCCTATTGGATATTTTTAAAACGCTTTTTTTTCTTTTCTGCTTCTGTAGCTATTTCTCATCTCCTAGGAGTTTCGGCGAAATGTTTAGCCTGAGCCACTGGGGTAGGGTTATACTCCTCTGTTTCTTTTCAGTGAAATGTTTAGTTTGAGCTATTGGAGCAGAGTTATACTCCCCTTTTTCGTTTCAGTGAAATGTTTAGCTTGAGCTTATGGGGGGTAGGTTTATATTCCAATTGTTTAATTTCAGTGAAATGTTTAGCTTGATCATCTGGGGTAGGTTTATATTCCCCTGTTGTATTTTCGAATCTACCTAACAATATCCTTCATCGTTTCATTTCTATACTAGCATGATATTGTTATACAGTTGTACTCCTTCCTCTCACCCCCCCCCCCCCCAATCAGCAGTCACTCGTGCACTTCTGACAGAGCTCCAGCATCGAAGATCAAATTTAATAATTTAAGCAGACTTTGGGGAGGGGGATGAGATTTCCTGATGCTTAATGAATAAAGTACGAACCAAAGAAAAAAAAATCATGAGATGTTTCTGGCACACTAGGAAACCTTCAGCACCGGCTGCTAAAGAGCGAGATACTGTAGTATTCTATAGATATTCTGAAGCCAACACAACTATAAGATTTTTTTTCGTCTATTTATTTAGAAAAAAAACGGTGAATGGATGAAAAACAGGAAATTGAATTTTGAAACTGGAATGTCTTTCGCATAAAATATGAAAGAATTCATTTCGAGCCTTCTAAAGTTTCAAATAAAGATAAAATCGTGACTGGCTGGCTGCCAGTGTCGAAGTAGGAAAACTTGATATTTTCCTTCAAGTTTGAAAAAGTGGACAATATTTATTATAGAATTTTACTGGCAGAAATAATTCTCAGGTTTCTCTTGAAAGATTAAGTTCTCCAGACCGACGACAGCTCTTCTCTCAGTAATCTTTAGTATAGCCAGAAACAACTACTGTTAGAAACAACTACTGCTGGAAACAACTACTGCTAGAAACAACTACTGCTAGAAACAACTACTGCTAGACACAACTACTGCTAGAAACAACTACTGATAGAAACAACTACCGCTGGAAACAACTACTGCTAGAAGCAACTACTGCTAGAAACAACTACTGCTAGAAACGACTATTGCTAGAAACAACTACTGCTGGAAACAACTACTGCTAGACACAACTACTGCTAGAAACAACTACTGCTAGAAACAACTACTGCTAGAAACAACTACTGCTGGAAACAACTACTGATAGAAACAACTACTGATAGAAACGACTACTGCTAGAAACAACTACTGCTAGAAACGACTACTGCTAGAAACAACTACTGCTAGACACAACTACTGCTAGAAACAACTACTGATAGAAACAACTACTGCTGGAAACAACTACTGCTAGAAACAACTACTGCTAGAAACAACTACTGCTAGAAACGACTATTGCTAGAAACAACTACTGCTAGAAACGACTACTGCTAGAAACGACTACTGCTAGAAACAACTACTGCTATAAACGACTACTGCTAGAAACAACTAATGCTAGAAACAACTACTGATTTAAACAACTACTGCTAGAAACGACTACTGCTAGAAACAACTACTGGTTAGTGGGTTGTCCTCGCCCGGCTAGATGATTAGTTTATCATTATTATTATCGCTATAAAAAGTAAAGATAGTCCCATAGCATTTCAAATGCCGTAGGGGGTGAAGCGTTAGAGACCTCATTATGCTGGGTCATCAGCGTGTGAGGTAGGGTGACCAGTTCCTTTCCTCGCTGCCTTTACTTCCCAGATTTTCTCTGGTACCCATTTTACGAGGCTGGGTCGACCTCAGGGCCGTATTGGTCGGAAAAAAAATCCCGCTCAGCTGGGGATTCGAACCCTCGACCATTTGGTTGCTAGACGAGTGCATTATCGCTATATTATCATTATATCATCGCTGACCGGAGCTCTGTTTTTAGTCATGTTCTCGCTATTGTTTGTATTCATTCTCGCGATCAGACACTGGAAACAGATGAATTGGTCTCCACAGAAGTCGGAACACTGATAACAGCACGCAGAGGAGGAAGGATGCCAGGCCAGGGTGAAAGGCTTCTGTTTAGGATTCAGTCAGGTTATACCCGTTGTGGTAACGGGTATGTTCTCTGGTGTTAATAAACCAGTGTTTACATTGTAATACATAATAATAAATAATGTGTTGAATGCATTTGCAAAACAAGTTCATGAACAAACTGTATCTATGAGAACTGTATTATAAGAGCACAGAACAGATAATAACACAGGTATGTGATAATGAACACACATGCTGGAACCACCATCTAATGGGAAGCAACGAAGATTTCAGATGCAGCATCTAACATGGATAATCGTTTCACATCGCTTTCACGTTCGATTCTTTCTTCCGCTTCTGTGGGACTGCTACTATTTGGTTTTTTTTTTCATTTCTACTTTATTTACTCCCTCCCTGTTCCTTTCCCTCTTCTTTCCATCTTCTTGTGAACGATGCACCTCTGTCTATTTCTACTTACATCTTATATCATTCCCGTGCCGCTAAACGTCACATAGGGCTCGAAAGGTAGTTCGCCAGTTTTTCCTGTTTTCGGCGAGCTTTTCAACCTCATCAAGGGATTTTGTGCCTACTAATTTAGCCTCTCTTAACAATGTCCTCTTTAGAGTTTCACGTGGTCAACTTCTCTTTCATTGGCTTGTTGTGCTCCGCTTGATAGCTTGTTATTTGGGATTCTCTGTTTCTTCTCATCAAATGACTGACATATGTCCATCTCCTTTTTCTGATCACCCATGAGACTACTACTACCAGTTTTATAAGTTATCATCATGCTTATTATCCACAACTGATGCAATCTATCATAGATGTCCTGGAGTACTTCTGTCTTTGTAGAAGAAATATTGTCACTGTGTTACAATGAAAGAGCACGAATGATTCACGCAACTTCTTTTCATAGGCGAGGTTTCATGGTGTCATATTTTTCTAATGGAAACCTTACATTTATCAGAAATGGTGTTTCAAACGAATAGGATCACTAGAAATTTGTTAGTGACAAAAAAGACATGCCGACAATAAATTCTGAAGAGGAACTGAGCCGGTTTCTTCCTATTCTCTTTTCTGACAAGATAATTTGGGGCCCCGACAACAAGAATGAATCATAGGTTTAAAAAAAAAGGAAACCAAGAAATCTCACGTCTTTTACAATCGCGTGGGGGCTCGCCTGCACCTTCCATGCTCAACCCAAGCAACTTCCTGGCGCCAAAATATCCCTCGCATCCTCTAATTTTCTGTGCGTGCCGTTCGCTTTGGCTGATCGACTCACTTCTGGTGGAATATTCCAACGGTGACGTATCTGATAACTTCCCATTACTTTCTTACGAGATTATGCTCATTTTCTTTGAGTTTTATTTTCTTCTTTTCAGATTTGGGAGGGGGGGGGGCGGGAAAGGAAGTGGGGGCATTTTGCTTGGGTTGAAAGGCCGAGTAGAGTAAATATTCAAATACAGTAATGAAAACTATACTGGATGAAAAGGTAAAAGGTAAAATCTCCGTTTTCATGTCACTGAAGCATTTTGGGGATATGTATTTCAGAGAGTATCAGCACATGAAAGTCCGATGTGGTCCTATCACGCATGGCCGCATTTACTTTCCCAGATTTCTCTGCTACCTATTTTTAAGAGGCTGGTAAACTTCAGGGCCCTTTCGGGGTGGTGGCACCAGAAAAAAAAATGCTTCCCCCTCCTGGGACTTGGAACTCGGTACCACCAGTTTAGAAGACCGAGCGCCTAACCAACTCAGGCAACTAGGCCACACAGGAGGAAGAAACGTAAAGGGAGAAAAGTGCAAGAAAATGACAGCTGTGATAGATTGGTGGACATCTTTCTAAAATAAGCTGGATTCAGCTTGGCCGGGGCGGCATCGTGAGAATGCAGGACAGAACTAGTAATAGCCAGGTAACCATGAGCAGAGGCCACAGGATGATGATGACGAGGACGATGATGATGATGATGAAATATTCAAAGTAAAAGAGACTTTTATGTATATGTTTTAAATTCGCACTTCATTAATAAAAACTATACCAGCGGAGCTGATATTCCCTGCCGCTCTACACTATCAGCGCTCTTGCTCTTTGTGTTACTGTTACAAACTCTTTGTCTTCTTTTGTTTCGTGCGTTCATCATGCCGAATTATCCTAGGATGTCGAAAACCCGTTTCTTGACCCATTCACATCTAAGCTTCTGCACACAGTACCTTCCTACCAACAGTACCTTCCTATCAACAGTACCTTCCCATCAACAGTACCTTCCTATCAACAGTACCTTCCCATCAACAGTGCCTTCCCATCAACAGTGCCTTCCTATCAACAGTGCCTTCCCATCAACAGTGCCTTCCCATCAAAAGTGCCTTCCCATCAACAGCGCCTTCCTATCAACAGTACCTTCTCATCAACAGTGCCTTCCTATCAACAGTACCTTCCCATCAACAGTACCTTCCCATCAACAGTGCATTCCTATCGACAGTATCTTCTCATCAACAGTGCCTTCCTATCAACAGTGCCTTCCTATCAACAGTACCTTCCCATCAACAATACCTTCCTATCAACAGTACCTTCCTATCAACAGTACCTTCCTGTACATGACTCTAGTACTCTTGGCAAGAATTATAATATCGCTATGAATATGGTCCAGCGTCTTGATTTTTTTTTTCTGTTTCTGTTTTTTAGGCATGAGTAAAACACATTTTTTTCTCGTCGACTTTCTGTCACTGTTGCGAGATTTGCGTAAATCGATACTTCTTAATATATTCTACGGCTTCCTCAAAATTACAAGATTCCTTGCAGCAAATTTGGAACTGCACTTTGAAAAAATCTGGTCAATGCGTCTTGCAAACTCTGAAGATTAATATCATTAATATCAGGAACTGGGTCGTGGGTTGGGGGGGGGGTGAGGAATGGAGAAAAGATACTTGGTGAAGACGTGGGCGGTGATATGAAAGACATGACTGGCAGTAAACACAGAAACGAGAGAAATCAAGCGAGGAATCACATTATCCAACATCCTTATCAACGAATGTTAGAAAACGAGTCTTAAAATGCTATATTGAACCTATCTTGTTATATGGAAGTGAATCATGGACAATAGGCAGGTCTGCACAAAAATCATTGAAAGCAGCAGAAATGTGGTTTATTAGAAGAATGTTGCGAATCCCCTGGACAGCAAAAAATAACTAATGAAGAATGTATGAGAAGAGCTGGAGAGACAAAAAAAATTGTCAAAAAGATAAGAGAGAGACAATGTACTTTCATAGGACATGCAAAGAGAAGAGGGGGCATTGAAAATATTATAACAACAGGAAAAATAGAAGGAAGAAGATCAAGAGGAAGACCGAGAGAAGTGATACTGGACAGTCTGACGGGATGGTGTGATAGGAGATCACCAACTGAGCTGATGGTCTGCATGAAGGACCGTGCACTCTGGAGAAGCATAATAGTCAACGCCAGTCGGCACGGCACATGATGATGATGATGATGATGATGATGTATAAGGGTGCAGAAATTGTTCTTTAACATAATTTAACAAATAAGCAAAAGTTTTGTAAAGAAAAATATACATTAATAACATCGATAATTTATTAATTCAGTATCATTTGTATATTAAATTTAATGATTCTAGAGAACACGCCATGTCATTTATATGTCATTTATCATGAACACAGTGTTATGAAATGTAAATTCCAGATAGAGAAAAAAAGTTTCACACAATGCATTTTTTCTGCTTCTCTGACAGAATTAGCAGAATCTTTTAGAACTGTGCTCTACTTCATCAATTATTCTAATATAGGCGCATTTGCAAAGTGATCAAAGCGGAAATAAATCATACAGGAAAACATTCAGGCTTATACAGAATAAAATGTGAAAATAGCGAAAGTCTGAGAACAAACTGAATTCATGAAAAGCGCGCTGACGTGAAAGGATAAAAACAATGTATGAAAACAATAATTTATTGACTCTTATATCCCAGTGAGACTAGTTAATATGTTTACATTAGAGAACGTTTGGAGGGGGGGGGGGGGGCGGTGGTTGAGAGGGGGCAATCCTCTTGACCAATTCTTACTTCAGAATAGAATATCATTTCTGAACTAATCGCTTTATGCCGTTTACCTCATTCATGACACCCGACTCTGAAATAATCTGTGCAAACTTTAAAACTTATCACATATTGATAGATATAGGCTCATATGTACCACACATACATACAAGTATGTCTAGTGCCAAAAACATATATAAAGAGCGCATTTTATTTTAAATAGAGGAAGTCGGCAAAGAGGGAGCGGTGCGGCTACTGACTAGCGACAGGTTTTGATAACAAACTGCCATTTGCCCCGTTGTACTGTGAGCATTAGTCGTCGAGCTACATCCATTGAAGTGAGCATGTGCACAAGCTGTTCGTCGGATGTGGCAAAGTGGCAGTGAAACAGCTTGAAGAACAAAGTATGTGGATGTGCGGGCGCGCTCGTGAGCGCGTACGTGCGTATGTGAGTGAGAGAGAGACAGTGAGAGAGGGAGAGAATGTTGCTGCAAATTTGTAACTATTTTACAGAGACAGGCCAATTGTCTAACAAAGCATATACGGGGAGGACTATGTGAACCGAATATTACTATAAGTGATTTAAGTGTTTTAAAAAGGGGTAACGTCAGTAGGTGAATATCTCAGGCCTGGACGACCTTCCACAACAACAAACGACCTTATCGGGAGAGTTCGTGCTGTGACTCGCGGAAATCGTCGTTTAACTGTCCGAGAAGTTGCCGACTAAGTGGGCATCAGCATAGGACTTTACCATCAAACTTTGACTGACATATTTCAAATGCTTCATGCCGCATTTGCTGATTGACGACCAGAAGAGAACTCCGCTGAAGTCAGTCAGGACCTGCTTGCTAATGCACATGGTGTTGTAAACTTTCTTAAGAACGTCATAACAGGAGATTATGCGTGTATAGGTTATGATGTTGAAATCAAGGTGCCGTCTTTGCAGTGGGTAGGTAAAGAGTCTCCTAGAAAAAAATAACCACTGTCAGAGATCGTTGGTTATGTTGTTTAATTGCAAAGGCATTGTCAACTATAAATTTGTACCACGTTTTCAGGTGCTGGACAAACAGCTGTACAGGACGTTTTAGCATGTTTGCGCGTGAAGAAGCCTGAATTGTGAAAATACTAGACTCTAATGTTGCACCACGACAATTCTATGGTTCACGCGTCGTTCTTTATCCACAGATATATGGCACAACATCAGCCATGCGTTGTGCCCCATCCTCTGTATTCTCCGGACTTAACCCCGCACATTTTTTCCCATTTCTCAAATTTAAGGAAGCTCAGGAAAATGCGATACGAGAACAGCGCTCCATCACAGAAAGTGCGTTCCAGGAGGGATTCCAACAATATAAGAAACGTTGGGAACGGTGAATCGCCAGCGCAACAGATGGGATTACTTTGAAATGGACAGTTCTTAAGATGTCAAATATTTTTATAGCAAAAGTTCGCTCTCTTTTCTGAAACGCACACACACATGTATGTATGTATGTTATGTAACATACGTGTATGTACGTATGTATGTATTACCATATGGAGCGGTCGATATATGTGATATATGTATATATATTATATTTCTGACACAAAGTACAATGACAGTAACAGCGGAAATGTTAAAAACACTGAAGTTTATCTCTTGGAAATGAAGGAAATAGGAAGGACTCACAAACATTCTCTTTAGACGCTTCGCATCATCACATCTTTGTGTCTGAATTCTTTAGACCAGCAGTTCTCAACCTGTCATCAGCGAACTCCTCCCCGAACCACCCCCCCCCCCAACCACACACACACACACATGTGGTTTCCAATGCATTATCAGGAGGTTCGCTGTTGCCTTTTTGATTTGGTATTTAAGTGCCATCTAATTTTTAGCAACAGCTAAGGGTTTATGGCATTACGATATAACATATAACTTGTGGCTCGGAACGTATACTGTATGTCGTTTGAAAAGTAGTAACTGGATATAAAAGGGTTGAGAACCACTGCTCTAAACTCGCGGTTTTCGGTCCGGTGTCTGCAAAGAATCATGAAGGGACACATGTAGTAGGTGTAGCTTATGTAAAGTGTGAGAAATTTGTGAAGGTCGACTACAGCTGAGTAAAAGGGATAAGGAGATCGAAGCGCATTATCATTGGCTTCAGGGATCCTTGGCCTGAAAAAGTCTGAACTTCTTGTATTTTAAACAGAAGTAGAACTCCCAGACGCAGTTTGTTGCAAGACACAGCCGTTATTTCTAAAAATTCTTGTCTCCACTTTTATTTGTTATATATCATTCATGTGAATTAATACTAGGAGCGTTCAGAAAGTAATGCACCACATCGTTGTTCTTTTCTTCAGCTAATAATAAAGATAGAAGCATGAAATTTTGCACACTTTAAATATGGCATGTGCCGATTGTATGAAACAAACTTCACAACAACCGGCCAAAGATTATGGCTGCCCTAACCGTTGAAATGGAGCGTGTTAGCAACTTGAGGTGTAATCAGCGAATTGTGATAGAATTTCTCGTTGCAGAGAAGGAAACTGTTGTGAACATTCACAAGCGTCTATGTGATGTGTATGGAAGTTTAGCAGTCCACAGGAATACATTCAGTCGCTGGGTTCAGAGAATCAAAGAATCAATAAGTGAAGATAAGGAGTTGCATGATCGGCTGCGCAGTGGACGTCCTGCCACAGCCACCAAGGCAGAAATGTTGAAATGCGCTGAGGGCATTATTCTTACTGATAGGCGTATCACTACTCAACAGTTGGCCTTAAAGCTGTCAGTCAGCAATGGCAGTGCAAATGCAGTTATAAAAGCTCGTAGATTTTCTAAGATTTGCACAAGATGAGTTCCTCGAAGTCTCACAAATGACCATCGATTGCAAAGGAAAGCAATTTCTTCTGAATTGCTGGAGCGTTTCAATGCTGAGGGAGATAATTTTTTGGCTAAGATCGTAACAAGTGACGAAACCTGGGCACATTATTTTGAACCTGAGACAAAAAGACAGTCAATGGAGCGGCATCGTCCGCAATCACCACGAAGAAAGAAATCAAGACAACTCCTTCAGCTGGAAAAGTCATGATCACTGTCTTTTGGAACATTAAAGGTGTGATTCTTGTGGATGTTATGCCAAGAGGAAAGACAATCAATTTGCAAGCTTACATTAAGACACTGAAAAAACTCAATCAACATTTTCGCAGAGTTCGGCCGCACAAGAATCCAGCAGACCTGCTTCTCCTTCTCGACACTATGCGCCCTCACACAAGTCTGGCGACACGGGAAGCAATCGCCAAATTGGGTTGGACCATCCACCCTATAGTCCCAATTTGGCACCCTCTGATTTCCATCTGTTTGGTTCACTTAAAGATGCACTCCGAGGGGTAAGATTTGAAGATCCAGCGAGGAAATGGCTACGTAATCAAGAGAAAATTTGGTACGGGCTAGGAATAAATGCACTTGTTTCGCGCTGGCGTAAAGCCATACAAGCTGATTGGAATTATGTTGAATAATACTGATGTTTACATGACATATCCATGTATCTCTCTCTCTCTCTCTCTCTCTCTCTCTCTCTGAACCTTAAGTGCCCAGGGCACATGGGGCTTCCGCAAGGGTTTTCCACAAATGCCTGTCCTTCGCCTTTTTTTCTGCTCTTGCCCAGGTGAGCCATCTATTGCTCAACATCCTTTCTGTTGTTCTTCTCCATGTCTCTTTTGGTCTACCCTTACTGTGTATAAATTTCATGATTTTTTAAATAAACAGCTCCTGAGAAAAACGATGTGGAGCATTACTGTCTGAGCGCTCAGCGTACTTTAACTTCTTTCCCTATTTCTTTGTCCTGTATTTTTTTGTATGATAAATGTGTAAACCGAAACGTTATAACTGAGTGCTCGTCAATTAATGAAGCTGTTTCAAGGACATAGTCTTATACTCTGTTATCACAGCTTTAATGCAATGGCTTTGTGTATATTTACATATTTAGTTTCATTTACACTTAAACCCAAGAATTATTGGTCTCACTGAGAAAGCCCTCCCTTATTTATTATCCCTGTTATCGAAGACGTATCACAATAGACCACACCCATCCTATACATAAAAGGTTGGGTGAACGCTGAGACAGAGCTTTTGCCGCCGATGGACTATGCACATAACGCCATGTGTTTCATATGAGGGAGAAAACAAATTAGAATGTAGATTATCTCCTAGTGCAAGCAAACAAGTCACAGCTTCAGTCAGTGAACAGAGGAAGAAAAAAAAACAGCTTCACAACTTCGATTATGTCGAATTTATTCAACTTGGGGCTTATATATATATATATATCTATATATATATATATATATTCTCTGACTTTACAGCAGCAGTTTTTAAACCTTGTGTTTACTACCTGACATATTTATTCTGCGTAATTTTTGTGTCAAGGCGAGAAGATGCACGATACACCTGGAAAGTACCTGCGCTCTTTCGGATAACTTAAAAAGAAACACGCTACCTGAGACCACAAAGGTTAAAGGTGTACATTTTCTCGCACGTAAACCTGTCAAAGTCAGGCATTTTACTCACTCCACCACCCTAGAGTTTGTATACGCCTGGAGCCTTTTTTATAACCTTCAGGTGACCCCTCTTTGTTAACATTAAACCTGCTTTTCCCCCAGTTTTTCAATCATCAGTTTCAGCGCCATTAATCCCGTTATTTCTTTAATTCTTTTCACGTACAGTAATTCTGGCAACCATCGTCAGTTCACCTCTTCCCACACACATTCCCAGGCTGTTTTTTTCCTCCTGCTAGTTGAGGCGTCAAACCACGTGCGTTCTTTCAAGGCATCATCTGTTTTACCTGTCCGGAAATTCTGGCTCCAGGGGGACCCTTTAGGAAAGCCTTGCACTGCTTTAATACTCACACAGCACGCCTGACCGATCTCCTTAAATGTTTAGGGAAAGCCTACATCTGGCCAACACTTGACGGTGTGAGGTTAGCAAGTTTTAGGAAATTAAAACTCTAGGGATAATGTTCCTTGTGAATAGGACAAGGGATACATGAAAAAGGATCTTGAAGTTCAGGACGTTTCTTAAGGAAAATATTTTTTCAGGTTGTCATTTAGAACAAATACGAGATTCTCAGAACCGTTAATCATAAAATCTGGAGGGAGGCTAGACTGTATACTACCTCCCTTATTATTCATAACATACATTGACAACTTCTGCAAAGAAGTTAACTTCCATCATACAAATTCCACCAGGAAACTGCCCGGCAGGCCAAATCCAGAAATAATGCCAACAAACTTACAATACCCTTCAGAAAACATACCAAAAAGCTTGGTCGTAAATGAAGTCCTTTTTGCTGATAACCAAGGACTTATAACCACATCAGAGAAAGACCTACAGAAGAATATGGATAACTTAGTAAGAGCACGTAAAAACTACAACACGAAAATCAGTACTAAAAGTTTGAAGAAGTCATGATCATTGCCCGAGAAGAAATCCTGACAAAGACCTTCCTGGATAATCAACCTTTGAAGCAAATGAAGCATTTCTGATACCCAGGCAGTACAATATCATCGTCTGTGAAGACTGATGCCGAAACTGAGAATGTATGCAATAAAGCAAATCAGATCATTGGACAAAATGACACCTTAACTGAAAAACAATTACATCACTGGTGAAACAGAAAGATGTTGTACGACTCGTACAACACAATTTTCCTTCAAATTCTACGATATCAATATCAAACATCGACCAAATCAAATAACAATATTAGGGCAGAGGTTGGAGTAGCACCAATGTTACACTAGTCAAATGCTTTGGTCACGTTACACGACTATCACTAGACTATATACCACAAAAAACATTCACACTAAGATTTGTAGGTAACAGAGGAAGAGGCCGGCCACGCAGGAGATGGAGGGAGGAAATTACAGAAACTTCAAATATCTCATTATATGAAGGAAAATGCTGAGCTTATCAAGACATCTATTTGTTCTCTCAACAATGAAAGGTGTGCGAGGGAGGAGACAAGACATGACAAAAGAAGTTTCTATTTCTTAGTGGAACTTTTGGTTTCAATATATCTCATATATTAACTTTGTAAATTATATTAATCATGTTAACTTATTCTATACTGAAAAACACAAGTTCTTAATCTCATCACTTTGCAAAATGCCCCTCTGTTTATAGTTCCTCGTGTATCGTACTTACTTCCAATTCTAACTTCTAATCTCCATAATGTCACTCTGTGGTCATTATAACAATCTGCTTCTGGGACCGATTTAGTTAACAAGTAAAGTGATAGACCATACTGTGCATGGTTATCATTCAAGAAACATCACGCGCTTTAGACTTTTTACGTCTGAAGTTCCTTGTTGTTCCGGAAGATTAGCCATGCACACTTTGGTCTATTACTTTACTGTGAGCAAGCCTAGTTGTTTCTTATTTTGGTAAATTTAACTAATGTCTGTATCTTCTGTTTCATGAGAATATAATCTTATATCTTTCAGGTCTTCTAGTCTAGACAGTGTCCACATAGACATCCGTCTCGGATATTTTTTGATGAATTCTTGTCCATTTCACAGATTTTCTTCTTCCTCTTTATGTTTTTTCCACGACAAAAATATCCCACAAGGTCTTCTGGCTGATCCCCCAATTACTTGCTAAAACTTCCCAAATTGATGAATATTTCTGATTGCTGGGATTTCTTTAATCACTGTTTTGTCAGAAAAATCCCCTGTTCCGAGGAATTAACAGCAACAAAAAAAAAAATTAATTTATCGAAACGAAGTGTTTTAAACTGACTTGCATTATTCTGGTGTGAATTCCCTGTATACTTATGTTGCAGGGAAAGTATTTTCTAATATGACCAATGAGGTGTTCCACCCAAGCCCTCGGATTTTGTTTTGTTTTGTTTTGTTTTTGCCTCATGTCATTCATTCATATTTTACTAGCTTTCCACTGAAACCCCAGCTGGATGCCCTCAGTTTTTTTTTTCTGACAAGAACAGAATCGTTTGCAATTTTCAACTATTTAAATTATATTTCTAAAGATTTATGTGCAGGATTTTCCCACTCTTTGTTTACGTAGATGCTTTAGATGCAGTTTATAACAGTGGTCTTCAAACTATAGTCTGAAACGATGTATGCGATGGTTCGAGAAATAAGTATAGATTATATAGAGTACTAATATTATATGAAGATGTTTTGACGTAAATCTGGATGAGGGAGGGGGTGAGGTGGGGATATAAGCGCTGCAGTAAATTATTATTGGCTTCATGGGTCCCGAACCTGAAAAAGTTTGAAATCCGTTTTTCTACAACCTGTTAAAGTTTACAATGGGAAAGTGTTCTTTACTGTATAGTAAGCTGTTTAATGTCGTAAAGAATGATATAGAAACGACAATGGATAGCTTTACAATTAAAGAAAAAAGAAAATGCATTATACTCAGACGGGTTTAAATAATTCAGAACAGAAATAAAGATGTTACAATAATATATAATTAACAGGAGTAAGGGGTGGGGGGTTTACTTTTTCTACACAACAGCTCAGCGCACAAACACTTTAAGAGGCAGTGTGGAAAAGCTTCCAGACTGTACTTGTCGTGACTGTACTATTCGACAAATAAGTGCTGGACACTGGAGGTCATTACTCCCAAACCTGCAGAATCAGTCTATTTCCTGGCGTCCTACTGTCTTGACGTGTTCAGTCTTTTTTTTTTCTCAAGCGATTCTGTCACTTTGTGTTACCATGGTTACGGTTACGTAACGTTGCGGCTGACAGATTTGAGCAGGATTTCTGCATAATTTTGCACTAAGTTCGGCAAATCTGCTGTCACGACCTTCGAATGCTTCTTAATGCTTCTGGTGAACATTCTTCAGCTCGAACATAGGTTCTGAGCGGCAAGGGCGCTTGAAGTCAGTCAAGTGTCTGTTCAAGATGACGGGCGCTCAGTGTGACCAGTTACCAGCAAAACACCAGAAAATGTGGGGAAATATTCGTCAACTTATGTCAGTCAGGACCGTCACAGAACAATCCACCAGCTTTCTCACGTGATTGAAGTCTGCCATGAGATTTCTCACGTGGTTGATGTCTGCTGTGAGATTTCTCGCGTGGTTGAAGCTTGCCATGAGATTTCTCACGTGGCTGAAGTCTGCCATGAAATCCCTATGGAAAACCTGAACACGCATCGCGTTGCTGAGAAATTTTTCATCCAGTTCCTGACACTTGATCAGAAGGTGATCTTGACCTGTGACTTGAGTTTCGTGAGATGGCTGACGACGACCCAACTCTCACCTCTAGAATCTTGACCTGTCATTTGAGTTTCGTGAGATGGCTGATGACGACCCAACTTTCACCTCTAGAATCTTGACCTGTCACTTGAGTTTCGTGAGATGCCTGATGACGGCCCAACTTTCACCTCTAAAATCATCACGGGCAGATAAAACAACAATCGCTGCAGTCAGCAAGATCAAAGAAGGCGCGGCGGGTCAAGAGCACGCCAGAGGCACAGTTTACCTAGAATTTGTTCATGTCGGCAGTATGGAGAATTCTGACTTACTGCCATGTTCTCTAGAGCTTGAACCGGAGCAGTGGCGCAACCAAAATTTGGCTGTCGCACCACGACGATGCTGCCGCTCACATCTCTCCCTCAAGACAACATAGTTTTTGACAGAAAAAAAAACACGGCAGTCGTCCCACACCCTCCATACTCGCCTGACCTAGTTTCTTGTGACTTCACTTTGTTGATGAAAATGAAATGGAAAAGGAACAGCAGAAGGTTTGGGTGGCCTCCAGGAAAATAACTTCCGCGGTGCTTTTGAGGAATGGAACAGGCCTAGATTATCTATGCACGTCCCCAGGGGCACTATTTCGAAAGAGATGAAAACCAGATTTAAATAAGGTAAGCCGTACTTTTTAAGGACTTGTCTGGCAACTTTCCGGCATCAACTCGCACATACGTACATAACTTGGTACTGATTGTAGTCATAATAGTGGTGGTGATGACAATGATGATGATAAAGTATGAATGAATCATTAACTGTAGAAGAAACCATACATTTCCAGTATTTTCTCGTATATTTTTATGTACTGTAATGTTTCAAAAACAGAAAAAAAAGAAACGCAACCCTACTGTAGTTGTAATGGACCCAAATTTCAGACGTGTATCAACATTTTATTTTACGGAATTAATGTTTTAATCTTGGCATGAAGAAACTTTAAGACGTTAACAATGAAATTATGCTCATTAAATTTGGTTTGGACTTTTATTCTTTGCGTTTCAGTAAGGTGTGTGGCTTCTTCTGGCCTGTATCAGAGAACGACATCTCCTTGACATGGATCCGATTAGCCTTTGGATCTGTTGTTGTGAGATGGCTGCCCACTCTTCCTGCAGTGCAAGAGACAAATGTCGGAGATTGGTTGGAGCCACGTCTCGCTGACGGACTTGTCTGTTCAGTTCATACTATAAGTGGTCTATTGGGTTCATATCTGATGACATGGATGTCCACGGAATGGTCTGGACGTTGTTGTCAGCAAGGAACTGGGTGGTGGGTTGTGCCACATGAGGTCGAGCGTTATCATGCTGAAAAACCCACCGTGGTGCAGCAAGAAGTGGAAAGACGTGAGGACGAAGG